>JAHQIW010005685.1:0-16609 GCA_019055375.1 Parelaphostrongylus tenuis
AGAAATTCTAACAATTCATAGATAATGGTCGTTCTATGGGTTTTGGCATTAGAGTAATAAACAGCAAATTTATTCAGAGAATTAATCAAATTTGCATGGTTTCATTAACATTCAATTGTGCATTTTCTTGTGAACATTCAAATTTACAAGTTGCCTATAGTTGCTTGAGGACTGAGTTGTCGTGGGAACAAATCCGCTTGCTACTCATACACAAATGGCACGTAGGGGAAAGTGCTAGTGAAGCGACGTGCAAGACTAATGGAGCCTTCTGTGGACTACACAAGCGCGTTTGATTCTCCAGACTGTTCCGTCCAACTTTGGATTTCTCGAATCACTCCTTATCCGTCCTCTATGCAGCCATATCATCGCTCCAAGATCCATTAATCTTTGGCGCAGCTTCACTAGCATTTCCCTGCGCGCCATTCCCGCATGAGTAGCAAACAAATTTGTTCCTAAGACAGTTAGATATCAAAGCAAGTATAGGCAATTTGTATACTAAAATGTTCGCAGGAATATGCACAATGAAGGGTATCAAAATTATCCAATCTCAACTACTTCTGGCTAATAAATTTGGTTTTCATTTCTCGAGTGCCAAAACTTGTTCTATTAGGAGCGGTTTGTGCTGGAAAATAGTACCTAATAGTAATCTTGGCTACTTCTAGCATTTTTATTAATTTGGTGGTTCTCAATTATTCTTATTCCTGATTTTTCTCTCATTATTATTTTTCTTATTTTTCTCATTTTCTTCTCTTCCATCTATTCTCTTACTATCCTGCGTATATTTGAAAAGCACTGTGGTAGGTTGAAATTTTCGATAAAAAAACCACTTCGCAGAAATTAATGCAAACCTTAATAACCAGAAAAATTGAAAATAGAAGTCAAACTATCGCTCCTTTTGTTGTAGTTTGATGATCAAATTTCAAAAAATAAAAATTTGGAAAGATATTTTATTATCGAAATTAGCCCGTGTTTGTCCGTCCTTCTTACAACAAGTTAAATCGTTTTTATCTAAGTAAACTTAGGGTACCAAATTGTGGCAGCAATATGATTGCGTGAATATCATTCATACTACATAGAAAATAGCACGAACACACAACAGAACGACTTTTCATCAAAAAAAATTTCAGGAAAAATCAAAATTGCCTTCAATTCAAAAGGGATAAAGCTCTCGACGCTGATGAATTCCTGAGGTAAACTCGAGGCTTTCGTGTTCGCCTAGCATCATTAGAAGTGACCGAATGCATGTTTGACCTTTTAATGACTCAAAGTGAACTACTAATGTATTGAGTGAGTGCTATTGCTATTCTTCTAGACAATTCTGATAGCGATCTTCCGACGCCTACAAGAGCGAAAGGTATAGTGGGTGTGGAACGCGGGTTCGAACCACTGACCATCGATTGATTGGCTAGACGTGGTCGCGAAACACCTCCAAACTACTGCACCACACGTGCTCTTCTCCCTACATTAGGAGAAACATTAGCGTAGAACAGAAAATTCCCCTAGTAGTAAACATCAATTTGGTACACGCTTCGCCAGCAATCACGGTGCAGATGAGCTGAGATCATTTGTGCAGAATCCAAGATCTTGCAATCGCATCGCATTGCAAAGGCAGGAAACACATGCATAGCAGGTTGTAGAAAATTCGCCTCTTGAAAACTAAACAAAAGTACTATTCAAGTGAAATGTAAAAAAGCGAAACATCTCAGGTCATAATGATATTCTTGAAAAAATAGTAGGTTTACTAGCGGGATGCCTATGAGTTCTCTCAATGCTTGCACGTGTCTAATTCAATCCCTACGTCATATAGATGCATTCGATTTAGTTAGAAAAAATTGGTGAGCGATCATCCATGAAGATTGTGGATGTAGTCACCACTTGAATTAATAGGTAGTAAAAGTTGCTCGCTCTTATTTGAGGATCTGGTGAAGAAGTGCAGTAACTGTGAAACCAGACGAACCAATGCCTGGAGACGGTATGCCGATGGAGAAACGCAGTGCAAGTATGTACTTAACTGAAGAAAGTTATCCGGCGTAGTTCAAAGTTTTAAATATGGCATTGGTTTTTTTCCGACATCATTAGTTGCATTTCGATATGTAGAAAGCTTTCTTATTTCGAATCGTTTTTTCAATACGTCAAAAGGAATCTCGAAATCTTTGACAACCTAAATACTACCCGACAACTAGAGAAGCATTTTGGTGATATTCGTTTCTGTAGGGCAGATTTAAACTCGTTTTAATTCGATTTGTAGACATTTCAAGAGGTTTCCATTCCATTCAGCTCTTTTGCAGTTAGTCTATGTGATTTTGGTGCATGCAAATTGTGCTTCCAAAAAAATGACTGAAAACTCCCAAGTTCGCTGTTTCGAAACCTTATTAATGTACGACGTCGCAATCAACCCAGCGATGCCACTGTGACGGGATTTAAGATGATTCCACAGATCTTGCAAAATTACTCGTCGTCATTGATATAGCAAATCACTTGAAGATGTCGTGAGCACTCAACTCAGCACACTGTTTATACATTCAAATTTGACTGGCCACAATCACCTAAAATACTGCCTTCTCGTAAAACCGAAATTTTTCTTTCATGCAACTTTAATCAACGTTTATTTTGTTCAATATTTTTAAGGATTCTAGAATACAGTAATGACAAAATGTATCGATGAATGAGCTCTGTTTGATGTTATCAACGTGTAGCGACTGCCAGGAACAGCGGAACAGTATGACCAGCACAGTCCTGCAAACAAGCATTGTAATGCTATCTTACCACCATCTGTGCTTGGTCATCACATGGTGGCTGCAATCTCACCTACAGTCGCGTATGTCGCTTGAAAGGAAGTCGCGGAGAAGTTTAGTCAAAACGTAGAGAGCTTGAAAAACCGAATTGTACCTCGCTTCGCCAACCATATTAAAGAGGAAGTCGTGAAGGTGTTTAGTCAAAACGTAGAGAGCTTAAAAAACGAAACCAAACCTCAGTTCACCAGCCACGTTGAAGAGAAAGTCGTGGAGGACTGTAGTCAAAACGTAGAGACCTTGGAAAGTCAAACTGAATCATATGATATTCCAAACGATAGGTGTACAAAAATTGACTTTCTGCACTGAAACATCATTGCTCGTAAATCATTTCTTGAAGTGAGCCAATCTTTGTAACTGCTTCAAAAACACAATAGTTTGGAAGACAAATTTATTTGAGGCAAAACATTTCAAAGTGAGCGCATGCTTGCTTTCTTATTAGTTTGATGCATCTTTATTGCATACAAAATGCCATGGGTTTTTTCAATGCTTTTTTTGGCAGTATTGAAATTCTATTGCTGCTGTAACGGCGTAATTTTTCTATAGTGGGTCATTGTACTAATTGCCTTACAATGTTGTCTTTCATGATAAAGTTATTGTTTTCTCATCGCAAGTCATTAAGTCGGCAGATAAAACAGAAGTTCAGTTGCTTCGCTGGCTGTTATTTGAGCCTAGTACAGTCATAGGTCATTTTCACCGGCTTGCTTTTTTGAAAAAAGTCGATTCCACATGGTAATGACCCAGTATCTTCAACGCTGAAGAATTTGCAGAAATATCCACGTAAATATATTAAAAGTGGAAGGTGTATGCGGAAATATTGAGATTAATCACTAATCAAATGGAAATTCTTCTTGGCTGGAGACTTTCCAGGTATCCAGGCGGGCGTCTTTCTTCAGAACACTGTTCAAAAGAATAGTTGATTTCCTATTTTACACTGTTTCTACAGTGGTGTTTTCAAAAAAAAAATGGAATGTTTGTGAAAGGGCATATGACAATAAATTTCTGTATCGTGAGAAATCCATTATTTTTTCAACGCTAATGCTCAGGCTAATAATGCCCCAAGCCCAAAAATATTAGTGTTCGCTGAACAACTGATTCGATATTTCCAACTATCTCCCACCTAAGACCAAGTTGCTGTTCATATCTTCATCCAAGATCTTGATAACTGGTCGTTTTTCAAGTACTCGCTAATCAGTTCGTGCGCTACGATTGTAGCTTTGCTGGTGAGCATTTCGTGACAAAAAAATATGTATGGTTGTGCAGCTGAATCCATTCCAAATCGAGCATATTCATAACAACAAAGTCAGCTATAAGAATATGAATAATGGTAATGACAAAAACATAACAGCCGTAGTAATGATGATTGAGAAAGTAACACAATAATAGTAGGTAATATTTGCATTAATAAACGATCGTTCAGCGAGGATCATCATTATGGTGAAAAAGGAGCCGACCAATAAAATGAAATGATACTTTTAGAAATTATAGAATGTAGTTTGATGGATCACGCCGTTCTTTTGTAATTTTACTTCAGTCACGTCTGCCTTAACTCAACGCTCAATAATCAAGATAATCGAGCTAGAAAAACCACGAACGTCATGATGGCGCTTTATATCACTGCTATAATTTTTACTTAACTAATTTGCTTTATTCTCCTCACAAATATTCTCAGCAGGACCGATGGATGATTCATAAGTAAAAGTATGGATTATGGCATTTCATTGGCTATTTTTCGCGCTAAGTCTAATGATTCCCTTCTTTCATCTTCTCCCCTACAAACACTTACAGCTGTTCGATACATATTTCGGATAGGTGCTTTTCTAGTATGGGACGGTGATTGCATGAGCGTAGGTACAATATACCTTATCTCTTGTAAGACATGTGGTGGTGAATATATTGGCGAAACAGGCAGACCACTTCACATCCGCATTAAAGAGCACCTAGATGGAAAAGCAAATAAAGACCCAGGTAAACCTCTAGGTACACACAGGATTCAAAGACACAACGATGATGACTTCGAGGTAGTAGTCAAAATCCTAGAGCACGAACCAAAAAGGTCGGCGCGAAAGACCCTTGAAGCTTTTTGGATAAATTCCAAAAACCCGCAAATGAACAAAAAGGGAGAGTGCCTCAACATAACCAACCATATGGCACCTTATCTTAGATTAATTTTCTAGCATGGGTCTCAGCTGACACCTATACATAATTTGACCTAGTGACATAGGGGCGGGTTCGTATGTCACCCTGGCGCTAACGACATAGGTAGTCCCTGGATTAGATGGTAAGGTGAGTGGTTTTCCCTGAATCACTTATCGCTTACAATACCTTAGGTTTTCAAAATATTTTTTTTTCTTCCCTTAATATATAGTCATATAGATAAAGCCGCAACGAATAATACGTTCAGGCTCTGAAGAAGGCGTATTTGCCGAAACGTCAGCCACAAGCAAACGCGAAAACCCATCGACCGGAAAGAAGAACAATCGATTTGGGAAAAAGATACCAACCTCGTGAAGCTCTAAATAAAGATTAGTTTTCTAAACTTTTGTTATCATTTTCGAAGCTTTATATTTACTGACTGCTCCGATACATTATCACCGTTAAGCCCGAAGTTCATGCGAAGGGTTAAATTTTGAGCTTGGTCTTTTCTTTATAAAATGGAGAACTTTATTTCTTGTGCTACTGAAATCAGATTCAGAGATTGGCTGCCTCATGAAGTCTATGTTGTCCCAGGCTGCAATAAATTGCCTCACATCAGGGTTCTGGACAGTTTGACGATTTATAAGTGTTCGTTACATGACTTGTGAACAATCTGGGTTGATATTTTTACCTGCCGTTCTTCTAGTTTCCATAGGAGTTTGAAGGCAACATGAAAAGAATGTAAAGTTTATTTTTCTAATAACAAAGCAGAATGAATTCTGGATTTCCTTACATGGACTACGTTTAAAGTTTTTGACACATTGGTAGCCGCGCAGATATTCAATGCGACGTTATAATTGGTACAAAAGACATCGACCTCATCTAAAAATAGTTGCTAAAATATCAAATTTTCAAATCAGTCGATGAAATCTTGAGATAGTATCCATTCGGGTTGATTCACGGGGATTGTTACAGTGGTGTATGTGATTCTATACTTTTCTTGGTATTCTCAGCTTTCTGAAATTCCAAGTTTCTTAACCGTTAAAAAATTAGTATGTTAATTATGCTGCCGTAACTGTTCATAAGATTATCGTGTGAATATCCATTAGCGGCATGTCTGCCCAAATCTCTGCTAACAGCCGAGATTATGACGATCACGCGAATCAAACGCACAGTCGACGTACACCGGCATACTTGGGGGCGAGAAAAGATATATACGAATCACAAGGCGCCTCGCATCCACTTATAAAGTTTCAATTCGTTCTTTCTTTTTTAGCTTATCTAAGTTTCTTATCAGTGTTTTCTTTTATATGATGACATCTAGTGTATTTGGCGTTTGATAATGAGGTTTTTGCTGACTGTTAGCGAAACTGTAAAGAATGAAGATTTGAACACTTCGGTGTGATTTCATGGACAGAACATCGAGCGCTTCTTTCTGCGCTCCTTTTCGTTCTTTATTCTGTCTTGATAAGATTCACTTGATAAGATTTGATAGCTAATCAACGGAAGGGTTGTATGTTAGTCAATGAAATGCCATAATCCATACTTTTACTTATGAATCATCCATCGGTCCTGCTGCGAATATTTGTGAGGAGAATAAAGCAAATTAGTTAAGTAAAAATTATAGCAGTGATATAAAGCGTCATCATGACGTACGTGGTTTTTCTAGCTCGATTATCTCGATTATTGAGCGTAGAGTTAAGACAGACGTGACTGAAGTAAAATTACAAAAGAACGGCGTGATTCATCAAACTACATACTATAATTTCTGAAAGTATCATTTCATTTTATTGGTCGGCTCCTTTTTCACCATTATGATGATCCTCACTGAACGATCGTTTATTAATGCAAATATTACTTACTAATATTGTGTTACTTTCTCAATCATCATTACTACGGCTGTTATGTTTTTGTCATTACCATTATTCATATTCTTATAGCTGACTTTGTTGTTATGAATATGCTCGATTTGGAATGGATTCAGCTGCACAACCATACATATTTTTTTGTCACGAAATGCTCACCAGCAAAGCTACAATCGTAGCGCACGAACTGATTAGCGAGTACTTGAAAAACGACCAGTTATCAAGATCTTGGATGAAGATATGAACAGCAACTTGGTCTTAGGTGGGAGATAGTTGGAAATATCGAATCAGTTGTTCAGCGAACACTAATATTTTTGGGCTTGGGGCATTATTAGCCTGAGCATTAGCGTTGAAAAAATAATGGATTTCTCACGATACAGAAATTTATTGTCATATGCCCTTTCACAAACATTCCATTTTTTTTTGAAAACACCACTGTAGAAACAGTGTAAAATAGGAAATCAACTATTCTTTTGAACAGTGTTCTGAAGAAAGACGCCCGCCTGGATACCTGGAAAGTCTCCAGCCAAGAAGAATTTCCATTTGATTAGTGATTAATCTCAATATTTCCGCATACACCTTCCACTTTTAATATATTTACGTGGATATTTCTGCAAATTCTTCAGCGTTGAAGATACTGGGTCATTACCATGTGGAATCGACTTTTTTCAAAAAAGCAAGCCGGTGAAAATGACCTATGACTGTACTAGGCTCAAATAACAGCCAGCGAAGCAACTGAACTTCTGTTTTATCTGCCGACTTAATGACTTGCGATGAGAAAACAATAACTTTATCATGAAAGACAACATTGTAAGGCAATTAGTACAATGACCCACTATAGAAAAATTACGCCGTTACAGCAGCAATAGAATTTCAATACTGCCAAAAAAAGCATTGAAAAAACCCATGGCATTTTGTATGCAATAAAGATGCATCAAACTAATAAGAAAGCAAGCATGCGCTCACTTTGAAATGTTTTGCCTCAAATAAATTTGTCTTCCAAACTATTGTGTTTTTGAAGCAGTTACAAAGATTGGCTCACTTCAAGAAATGATTTACGAGCAATGATGTTTCAGTGCAGAAAGTCAATTTTTGTACACCTATCGTTTGGAATATCATATGATTCAGTTTGATTTTCAGTTGATATTTTTACCAGCCACGGACCTCCCTCTTTGAGGGATCCCGCCCGGTTAGTCGCGAGGGCACGTGGCCCGTCCCCAGGTGGTGGATAGGGGAATAAAACGCGAACCAAAAGCGACCGTGTGCTTCCCAGAGACGCAGGTGGATTCAGGGGACGAGCTCCCTGCTTCTGCAGTGCCGACTTGACAAAACTCTATTTCTACGAGTCAAGTCGGCCAAAAGCCTGCAATCAAGAGGCTGGGAAGTACATGGGAGGCGGTTAGGAGTCGCCTCCAACAAATAAGCTCCTCCCGCTCCTCCGAGAGAGACTGACCCCGAAAGAGCCCCTGGTACGGCAGCGCCAGGTAGGACGAGTACGGAGAGGCTGCTAAAATCTCAGGGCCGAACTAGGCTGCCAAGATCGAAACGGACTAAAGTGACGATCTGTACCTACAATGCAAGAACCCTTGCTCAACAATCCGCTGTAGAAGATCTGTTGATTCAGGCAAGAAGAATAAGGTACGACGTCATTGGCCTGGCTGAGACGAGAAGGCGCCATCCTTTTCACGCTGTCTATGACACCGGAGAAGAACTGTTCCTTGGAACATGCGATCGCAGAGGTGTCGGTGGCGTTGGCGTCCTCGTCAAATCGAATTTGACCGTGAACATTGATTCGTTCGAACAACTAACAACCCGCATCGGACGATTACGGTTGAAACGATGTGGTTCTATGCCGGCTTTGACCATCTTCGTTGCTTACGCACCAACATCAAGCTATGACGAAGACGAAGTCGAAGCGTTCTATATGGACCTCGAAAAATTCTTCAGAGAAGTTCATACATTCTTCAAGGTCATTGTCGGAGATTTTAACGCAAAAATTGGACCTAGAAGAACGTCTGAAGAACGTCACATAGGGACCCACGGACTAGAATGGAATGAACAGGCTGAGAGGCTATCCGAGTTCATCATGACGACCCAAACCATCCATGGTAACTCGCAATTCCAAAAGCCTCTCTCTCAGCGATGGACGTGGGAGTCTCCCAATGGAGAGTACCATAACGAAATAGATCACATCATAGTAAAGCGAAGGTTTTGCCTGACCGACGTCGCTGTTGTTCCCAAGTTCTACACGGAATCAGACCATCGCCTCCTTCGCGCAACGTTCCGATTTTCGAGGAGAGGAGAGAAAGCCGTTAAATTCAAACAACGAAGTCCCAGAACTACCATAAACTGGGATATATTCAAATCATTAGTCGGCTCTTGGAAAGATACCGTTGTCGACAACATCGACGAAGAATACGATCGACTCGTTGAATATCTTCACGTTGGCGCTAAAAAAGCCGAAAGTCCTAAGGTCACGAAGAGACGCTTGTCTCCGCAGACACTCGAGCTGATACGTCAACGTGGATTCGCACGAGCCGCAGGCAACCGAAAGCTTACGTCCGAACTTGCGAAACGATGCAGAGAAGCGATAAAAGAAGACCTTAAAGAGAGAAGAGCAGCAGTTATGGCAGAAGCTGCAGAAGCTGGGAAGAGCATTCGCAAAGTCCAGCGAGGCTTCGCCAACTATAAGACCAAGATGATTGCACTCCGATACCCTGACGGAACACTTACAGCTTCCAGAAGGGCTATGGAGAAAGTCATCCACCGATACTACTCGGATCTCTTCGCTAGCCATGTCCTCTTACCGTCATATAAATTGAAAGAGGACGAATATGTCGTTCCACCGGTCCTTCCTTCCGAAATCCGACATGCTATATCGTCGGTGAAGAACAGAACAACACCTGGTCCAGACAGGATTAGACCAGAACACCTGAAGAACCTGCCGCCAGTTCTCATCAACACCCTGGCTCGGCTCTTCACTCGCTACCTGTCAGAATGCAAGGTCCCTATTCAATGGAAAACCAGCAAGACCGTATTGTTGTTCAAAAAGGGAGACCTTCACGACATAGGCAATTATCGCTCAATCTGCTTGCTGTCCGTTGTCTATAAACTCTTTACTCGAGTCATCCTGAACAGGACTGACAGAACACGGACGAAGGACAGCCATGCGAACAAGCAGGGTTCCGAAAAGGATTTAGTACCATGGACCACATCCACACGATCACAAGACTCATTGAAGTTTCGCGAGAGTACAAACAACCACTCTGTCTCACTTTTATCGATCTGAAAAAAGCCTTTGATTCAGTGGAAACAGAAGCGGTTATAGAGGCTCTGGATAACCAGGGCGTCCCTACTCGGTACATAATGATCCTTTGTGAGCTTTATAAAGATTTCACGACCAGAATATCTCCATTCTACAACAATATCACCATTGACGTAAGAAGAGGGGTTCGACAAGGCGATACAATATCGCCAAAACTACTGCCACCCTACAAAACGTCATGCGAACATTAGAATGGGACGAAATGGGAGTGAAAGTTGACGGTCGACAATTAAACCATCTTCGCTTTGCTGACGATATCGTTCTCATAACACCAAACATCAGCCAAGCGGAACGAATGTTGACTGATTTCGATAGCGCCTGTGGAAAGATCGGTCTTCAACTGAATCTAACGAAAACAATGTTCATGAGGAACGGATGGGTTTCTAATGCCCCATTCACGCTCAACGGAACGACAATTTCCGAATGCTCCAGTTACATCTATCTAGGTCGTGAAATCAACATGATGAACGACCTAGCCCCAGAGTTGAGCAGGAGGAAACGAGCGGCTTGGGGAACGTTTAAGAGCATCGAAGATGTAGTGAAGAGGACAAAGAACATCCGACTCCGTGCCCACCTTTTCGACTCGACAATTATCCCTGCCCTAACGTATGCGGCAGAAACCTGGTCGCTACGTAAGCAGGATGAAAGATCACTTGCCGTTATCGAACGCGCAGTCGAAAGGTCGATGCTAGGAGTATCTCGTATTTCGCAAATGAGACAAAGGATCCGAACTTCCGACCTACGTGAACGATCGAAAATCAGAGACGCCGTTCTACACGCCAGGATATCGAAAATAAGGTGGGCCGGACACGTGATGCGCTTCAACGACAACCGATGGACGAGAGCCGTTAGCGACTGGATTCCTCGAGACGTCAAGCGCTCTAAAGGAAGACCACTGACCCGTTGGTCCGATTTCTTCACGAAAGCGATGGAAGAAAGATATGATGCTCAGCGAATTCCTAGAGCAAGGAGGTCCCACTGGGCTACTCTTGCACGCGATAGGGAAAAATGGAAGAGTTGCTGGTACCCGCTCGAGTCACTCGACGATCAACGGGACGACAGGTGACAGGTGATTTTTACCAGTCGTTCGTCTAGTTTTCATACGAGTGTGAAGACAACATAAAAAGATTGTGAAGTTCATTTTTCTAACGACAATGCAGAGTGAATTCGGGATTTCCTTGCATTAACTACGTTTGAAGTTTTTGACACAGTGGTGGTCGCACATAGCTTCAATGCGACATTATAATGGGAACAAAAGACATCGACCTCATCTATAAATAGTTGGTAAAATTTCAAATCTTCAATTCAGCCGATGACTTCTTGAGATAATATTCATTGGGGCTGACTCACGGGGACTGTTACAGTAATGCATATAATTCTTTGCTTTTCTGAGTATTCTCAGCTTTCTGAAATTCCAAGTTTCTTAACCGTTGAAAAATTAGTATGTTAATTATGCTGCCGTAACTGCTCATAAGATTATCGTGTGAATATCCATTAGCGGCATGTCTGCCCAAATTCCTGCTAACAGCCGAGATAATAACGATCACGCGTATCAAACGCACAGTCGACGTACACCGGCATACGTGAGGACGAGAAAAAGTATACAAGAATCACAAGGTGCCTCGCATCCTCTGATGAAGGTTCAATTCAATCTTTCTTTTTTTAGCTTATCTAAGTTTCTAAACAATGTATTTTTTCATATGATGACATCTGGTGTATTTGGCGTTTGATAATGAGGTTTTTGCTGACTGTTAGCGAAACTGTAAGGAATGAAGATTTGAACACTGCGGTGTGATTTCATGGACAGAACATAGAGCGCTTGTTTCTCCTCTCCTTTCCGTTCTTTATTCTGCCTTGACAAGACTCACTTGATAAGATTTGATAGCTAATTAAAAGGATGTATGCTAGTCAATGAAATGCCATAATCCATACTTTTACTAATGAATAATCCATTGGTCCTGCTGCGAATATTTGTGAGGAGAATAAAGCAAATTAGTTAAGTAAGAATTATAGCAGTGATATAAAGCGCCATCATGACGTTCGTGGTTTTTCTAGCTCGATTATCTTGATTATTGAGCGTTGAGTTAAGGCAGACGTGACTGAAGTAAAATTACAAAAGAACGGCGTGATCCATCAAACTACATTCTATAATTTCTAAAAGTATCATTTCATTTTATTGGTCGGCTCCTTTTTCACCATAATGATGATCCTCGCTGAACGATCGTTTATTAATGCAAATATTACCTACTATTATTGTGTTACTTTCTCAATCATCATTACTACGGCTGTTATGTTTTTGTCATTACCATTATTCATATTCTTATAGCTGACTTTGTTGTTATGAATATGCTCGATTTGGAATGGATTCAGCTGCACAACCATACATATTTTTTTGTCACGAAATGCTCACCAGCAAAGCTACAATCGTAGCGCACGAACTGATTAGCGAGTACTTGAAAAACGACCAGTTATCAAGATCTTGGATGAAGATATGAACAGCAACTTGGTCTTAGGTGGGAGATAGTTGGAAATATCGAATCAGTTGTTCAGCGAACACTAATATTTTTGGGCTTGGGGCATTATTAGCCTGAGCATTAGCGTTGAAAAAATAATGGATTTCTCACGATACAGAAATTTATTGTCATATGCCCTTTCACAAACATTCCATTTTTTTTTTGAAAACACCACTGTAGAAACAGTGTAAAATAGGAAATCAACTATTCTTTTGAACAGTGTTCTGAAGAAAGACGCCCGCCTGGATACCTGGAAAGTCTCCAGCCAAGAAGAATTTCCATTTGATTAGTGATTAATCTCAATATTTCCGCATACACCTTCCACTTTTAATATATTTACGTGGATATTTCTGCAAATTCTTCAGCGTTGAAGATACTGGGTCATTACCATGTGGAATCGACTTTTTTCAAAAAAGCAAGCCGGTGAAAATGACCTATGACTGTACTAGGCTCAAATAACAGCCAGCGAAGCAACTGAACTTCTGTTTTATCTGCCGACTTAATGACTTGCGATGAGAAAACAATAACTTTATCATGAAAGACAACATTGTAAGGCAATTAGTACAATGACCCACTATAGAAAAATTACGCCGTTACAGCAGCAATAGAATTTCAATACTGCCAAAAAAAGCATTGAAAAAACCCATGGCATTTTGTATGCAATAAAGATGCATCAAACTAATAAGAAAGCAAGCATGCGCTCACTTTGAAATGTTTTGCCTCAAATAAATTTGTCTTCCAAACTATTGTGTTTTGAAGCAGTTACAAAGATTGGCTCACTTCAAGAAATGATTTACGAGCAATGATGTTTCAGTGCAGAAAGTCAATTTTTGTACACCTATCGTTTGGAATATCATATGATTCAGTTTGACTTTCCAAGGTCTCTACGTTTTGACTACAGTCCTCCACGACTTTCTCTTCAACGTGGCTGGTGAACTGAGGTTTGGTTTCGTTTTTTAAGCTCTCTACGTTTTGACTAAACACCTTCACGACTTCCTCTTTAATATGGTTGGCGAAGCGAGGTACAATTCGGTTTTTCAAGCTCTCTACGTTTTGACTAAACTTCTCCGCGACTTCCTTTCAAGCGACATACGCGACTGTAGGTGAGATTGCAGCCACCATGTGATGACCAAGCACAGATGGTGGTAAGATAGCATTACAATGCTTGTTTGCAGGACTGTGCTGGTCATACTGTTCCGCTGTTCCTGGCAGTCGCTACACGTTGATAACATCAAACAGAGCTCATTCATCGATACATTTTGTCATTACTGTATTCTAGAATCCTTAAAAATATTGAACAAAATAAACGTTGATTAAAGTTGCATGAAAGAAAAATTTCGGTTTTACGAGAAGGCAGTATTTTAGGTGATTGTGGCCAGTCAAATTTGAATGTATAAACAGTGTGCTGAGTTGAGTGCTCACGACATCTTCAAGTGATTTGCTATATCAATGACGACGAGTAATTTTGCAAGATCTGTGGAATCATCTTAAATCCCGTCACAGTGGCATCGCTGGGTTGATTGCGACGTCGTACATTAATAAGGTTTCGAAACAGCGAACTTGGGAGTTTTCAGTCATTTTTTTGGAAGCACAATTTGCATGCACCAAAATCACATAGACTAACTGCAAAAGAGCTGAATGGAATGGAAACCTCTTGAAATGTCTACAAATCGAATTAAAACGAGTTTAAATCTGCCCTACAGAAACGAATATCACCAAAATGCTTCTCTAGTTGTCGGGTAGTATTTAGGTTGTCAAAGATTTCGAGATTCCTTTTGACGTATTGAAAAAACGATTCGAAATAAGAAAGCTTTCTACATATCGAAATGCAACTAATGATGTCGGAAAAAAACCAATGCCATATTTAAAACTTTGAACTACGCCGGATAACTTTCTTCAGTTAAGTACATACTTGCACTGCGTTTCTCCATCGGCATACCGTCTCCAGGCATTGGTTCGTCTGGTTTCACAGTTACTGCACTTCTTCACCAGATCCTCAAATAAGAGCGAGCAACTTTTACTACCTATTAATTCAAGTGGTGACTACATCCACAATCTTCATGGATGATCGCTCACCAATTTTTTCTAACTAAATCGAATGCATCTATATGACGTAGGGATTGAATTAGACACGTGCAAGCATTGAGAGAACTCATAGGCATCCCGCTAGTAAACCTACTATTTTTTCAAGAATATCATTATGACCTGAGATGTTTCGCTTTTTTACATTTCACTTGAATAGTACTTTTGTTTAGTTTTCAAGAGGCGAATTTTCTACAACCTGCTATGCATGTGTTTCCTGCCTTTGCAATGCGATGCGATTGCAAGATCTTGGATTCTGCACAAATGATCTCAGCTCATCTGCACCGTGATTGCTGGCGAAGCGTGTACCAAATTGATATTTACTACTAGGGGAATTTTCTGTTCTACGCTAATGTTTCTCCTAATGTAGGGAGAAGAGCACGTGTGGTGCAGTAGTTTGGAGGTGTTTCGCGACCACGTCTAGCCAATCAATCGATGGTCAGTGGTTCGAACCCGCGTTCCACACCCACTATACCTTTCGCTCTTGTAGGCGTCGGAAGATCGCTATCAGAATTGTCTAGAAGAATAGCAATAGCACTCACTCAATACATTAGTAGTTCACTTTGAGTCATTAAAAGGTCAAACATGCATTCGGTCACTTCTAATGATGCTAGGCGAACACGAAAGCCTCGAGTTTACCTCAGGAATTCATCAGCGTCGAGAGCTTTATCCCTTTTGAATTGAAGGCAATTTTGATTTTTCCTGAAATTTTTTTGATGAAAAGTCGTTCTGTTGTGTGTTCGTGCTATTTTCTATGTAGTATGAATGATATTCACGCAATCATATTGCTGCCACAATTTGGTACCCTAAGTTTACTTAGATAAAAACGATTTAACTTGTTGTAAGAAGGACGGACAAACACGGGCTAATTTCGATAATAAAATATCTTTCCAAATTTTTATTTTTTGAAATTTGATCATCAAACTACAACAAAAGGAGCGATAGTTTGACTTCTATTTTCAATTTTTCTGGTTATTAAGGTTTGCATTAATTTCTGCGAAGTGGTTTTTTTATCGAAAATTTCAACCTACCACAGTGCTTTTCAAATATACGCAGGATAGTAAGAGAATAGATGGAAGAGAAGAAAATGAGAAAAATAAGAAAAATAATAATGAGAGAAAAATCAGGAATAAGAATAATTGAGAACCACCAAATTAATAAAAATGCTAGAAGTAGCCAAGATTACTATTAGGTACTATTTTCCAGCACAAACCGCTCCTAATAGAACAAGTTTTGGCACTCGAGAAATGAAAACCAAATTTATTAGCCAGAAGTAGTTGAGATTGGATAATTTTGATACCCTTCATTGTGCATATTCCTGCGAACATTTTAGTATACAAATTGCCTATACTTGCTTTGATATCTAACTGTCTTAGGAACAAATTTGTTTGCTACTCATGCGGGAATGGCGCGCAGGGAAATGCTAGTGAAGCTGCGCCAAAGATTAATGGATCTTGGAGCGATGATATGGCTGCATAGAGGACGGATAAGGAGTGATTCGAGAAATCCAAAGTTGGACGGAACAGTCTGGAGAATCAAACGCGCTTGTGTAGTCCACAGAAGGCTCCATTAGTCTTGCACGTCGCTTCACTAGCACTTTCCCCTACGTGCCATTTGTGTATGAGTAGCAAGCGGATTTGTTCCCACGACAACTCAGTCCTCAAGCAACTATAGGCAACTTGTAAATTTGAATGTTCACAAGAAAATGCACAATTGAATGTTAATGAAACCATGCAAATTTGATTAATTCTCTGAATAAATTTGCTGTTTATTACTCTAATGCCAAAACCCATAGAACGACCATTATCTATGAATTGTTAGAATTTCTTTTGTTACCGTAGTGCAGTTTTTTTTCGCAATTTCATTATTGCAACGTCTGTGCACTTATGTACGTCA
>JAHQIW010005690.1:0-10055 GCA_019055375.1 Parelaphostrongylus tenuis
GTATCAGTACAGTATGGATTGTACAATATAGACAGTTTCTGTGACTTACACTTTGGCAGTTTTGCCTTTTTGAGGCCTGAAAGTTGAATTGACTTGCAATCTACTTAACTTAACACTTCTCAAAGCGTTTCGTATCTGTACCAAATCCAAACATGGAACACAATTATGACCGCCTCGTCATCACGCGTGATTTCCTTTCAAATCTTGGATGGATATTTGTGGATCTGAGACAGGCACATATCTTGCCCATGTAAGACTCAGTGTTATTGGTCTAGTATATTATATAGTGGACAAGAAAACCACAAAACCGTTTTGTTTCAAAAATATTTACTACACAACTTAACAGTTACTTTAAAGCTTGGACCGCTTCGATTACAAAGTGGTCAGCCAATTGGGCTGCACATCAATTTGACGCTTCCAGGCTGTGAAAGAGGCCAAACCACCGAAAACGCAAACTATTGAAACTGTCTTTAATGTAATGAACCTTTCAGTCAACTATTTCAAGACCCCTCGTTCAACACGGGCGTTTTCGATCTATCAGTTTTCCCAGGGACTCACAAGACTGTAAGGCCGAATCACGTGTCGTATTATGCTATACAATACTGCTTAAGTGCCACGATAGTACACACCAAAAGCTCAAAATATATTATCAGTTTATACTATCTTCAGTGTATTATCTACACTGCACTGGATGAGTCGTCCGTTAATAGCCTTGTGACCTCTAAACAGGAAAGTTACGGAGTTGTTCGATCAATGCCAAGGCTAATGAATGGCGCCTGATCAGGAAGAGTTTTCAGCTGCATGAATTGGAGAGTAATTGACTAAGAAAACAATATTAGTGTAATGTAGAAATCGGTAAAATGAGAATATCATTGCAGTCAATCGAAATTAATACGGCTTTCGTGATCGCAATTTACCAGATCCGTCTGAATAGAGTATAAGAATGGTGCTACAGACCAAAAGTTATCAGATTACACCTAACAGAATGTAGCACTCAATCACCGATACTTTAGGTAAACTACTTGTCGATGAAATTTCCTTCCGTTTTTGTAGCCCACAGCTACTTCAGAACTGCAAACATGTATTTTCCAAAATTTTTGTTCATTATAATACACCATTATACCAGTAGAATTCTTTGAAAGGTGACTTGCTTGTTAGGTCCCTCACGATCAGCGAGATGACTAATTACTGAAGTTGTGACCATCCTCTCGAAAATCTCTAGGAGACCAAAAAAATCTCTTTTGAGTGCAAAGCGAACAATCACTTCATTACCTCTACCATGGCTAGTAGAACTTAATCAGTGAAAGATATCGTACGACTCAAGGAGAGCTAGTTCTCAGGGAGAACGATGTCATGAGCATTGCTGTCTGTCGTCTCAAGAGAGCCTCGAGAGGATTGATAAAGTCTCCATACGCGATTTCTCTGTGGTGTCGTGAGAATATTCAAAAAAATCAAAAATTTGTGCTTCCAGGCAACATTTTATAGCTTTATTACGGATTCTTGCCCGAATTACTCGACCCATGCAGTCATAGATCGAGATAAGGCTGCATAGTTCGAATCAAAATTTTGTTATACTGTATCGTCATAAATAGTTAAAAATTTTCATGATGATGGTAAGCAAAAACATTCCATGCACTTTTAGGAAGCTATGAGTGCATAACTTTACAGAATAAGTTCACAAATTGCAATGCAATTTGGAACAAACCTGGGTGTGAACTAAAAAGTTGAGATGCTCATGCAGCGAGTTCAGCGACGATACAGCTTCTTCAAGAAGTAACAACTCATCCCTCCTCTGCTTAACCTCGATCAGCACATACTTCTCACCAGGTCCATTGCTCTGAATGCCAAATTTACAGAGACGTTTCACTTTAAAAAAATAAAATTTTGGCATTCCACTATTTGATGACAATTTACTCGAAAAAAATGTACGGCAATTCTTCCACTTCATATGCGAATCCGCTATATCAAAAGCACTTGGAACAATTGGACTTAAGCAAAAAACAACTGCATTTTCGATTGTTCCAATCTGTTTACCTCCTCGTTGATCTCCGTAGTTTTCAAAGAAAGCGATTCTGGCACATCTTCCTGAAGTATCACAAATGTAATAAGCGTTTTGCTTTGAAATTTGAATGTTATGCTCTAAGTAAGTTCTTTATTTTGATATTTAGCAAAAGCATGATGTCACAAATACTCCTCTAAGATGTCTAGGGGTGAACAAAAATTTGCCCTCAAGAGGGAGTTGAAACCTATGTTTCACCGTTGTTGTGGGCGCGAGCTACCACTACACTACCGAGGTCACTTCTTCCCACCTTTCTTTCTTCGATATGAACTAAGTAGCTATCAACAGCTGACGCTTAAACGCGTTTGGTCGGATAAGCACATTTCGGCGCTGAATCCCTAAGCTGATTGCTAGTAAATTCTAGACTTTCCTTAGACGAATATTTGTGTCATCAAATGCAACACAGGTCGAATAGCGTCAGAGGGAGGTAAGTAAAGCAGTGGTTATTGATGTAGTTCATGAGAAAGCAGAGTGACAAGAAAGGCGCTTATTTGATCCTCTTTTTACTTAATCTTACAATCAATCAGCGAGAGCCTAACAAACGCCTTAGCTCGACTATCTACAAGACTGCAAGGAAAATCGCCTTGCCTAGTCATTCCTAACGGCGAAATCCTCAAATAGCAGTCGAAGCCACGCGTGAAATTTTTAGAGATCTTTGTGGAAAATAGCAAGGACAGGAATTGAATGCAAGAAGTGTGGTACCAGTATCGCAGTTTGTGACGACGGGTCGTGTACAATAACATTAGAAATTAATTTCTAGAACGACTTACAGTCGGCATCGTTCCTGCTTGAAGAGCCTTCTCCACATCGTCAATCTCTGCACCTCTACTCATTCGCCGTTCAGAGTGATCACCGTTACTCGTCTATAATATCATTTCATGAAAGTTGAAATACAGCGGAATGAGTTTTAGGGATTAGCATGCTGATTTATGCAACAAGTGTTGAAGTGATTTAATGTCCTATTATGCACTTACTCATCTCACACATGTAAGCCTAATGTAGATCCTGTTAGGCTCAAATTTTAGCCTGCGACAACAGCTCAAGGTTTTGAGTGGCGTAACGTCAAAGATAGATGCATTAAAGTACTTCCACGTTAGCATATTTCGCCTGGGTAAAAGCGAGCGTGCTATTGGAGTGCAATTTCTACGTAAACTGAAAAAATCCACTTTTTCTGTGAAATCCGAGAAAGGTAGTTTGCACAGTTTCTTGAGATTATCTTCCATTGCTCGGCTTTCACAAAGAAAGGAAGGAAAGAATTTAGGGCTATAAAAAGGGTCAGTTGAAGGTTTGATGCATACAAAGGAGTGTATAAACACTATGGCGTTTATACCGAACGGAGTATGTTAAATAGCATCTCCTACTCTATCACATGGCTCTCAAATTTTTACAGTAGCAAAGATGTGGAGATGATGTCATCATTTGAAAAATTAACCACAAACGTGATCACAACATTTTAACCAACCGTTTTACCCAATATTTATCCGCAGACTGAATTTAAAGGTTCGTTCAATTTCATTTTTAAAAAAAACATTTCTGATGCTGTTTCAAAATACTCGAGTGGACTCGTTGTGACTGCGAAAGCTCAGACCTCAGGGGATAACTGCTGCCAACACGAATTCAAATAAGACTTTGTGCAAGCTTAAATACAGTAAAATGCCTAATATTTATATCAAGTTTGAATGATAATCACTTGTCAAAAAAGTACGCACTCCAGATCTATGTGCGACGCAATGTCTGGAATTTTTTGCAGCGATTTGAGATAAAGTAAGAGAGTTTCAAGAAGCGTAAAAAAAATACTCTTTCGTTGGGTGCAACTCCGCTTTCTAGGACATAAACCTAGTGCACCACAAGTTCCAGGTGTATAATTTTCTGCCAAAGATGAGGAATCAAACTTACTGGTCGGAGAAAATTGTCCACTCTCAAATCCAGAATCTGGTGCCATCTGAAACTCTCCTGGAAAATAAGTTGAACTCCAGTCACATGTTCTGCGGTAATAATACAAGAGCTGTGTCCATCAATCTTTTCTGATCGTTTATAAACATTCTTCGTTATAGACATTACTTACTAGATGAAGAAATGTCAAAAGTGTGAACTCACTGAGATGCTTTTCAGTTACCGGTCGAGTATCTTGTTCAAACGGAACTTCTTGCTCTCTGAATCGAAGAATAAGTGAGTGAAGAGCCTGTGTGACGCTCTCTGTCTGAAAACATTGAACACCGCTACAGTCCTCACATGGCAACAAAATACTCGAAGCGGTGGAAATTAATTTGATGGTATTGCCGTTAGTGTTAACAAAGGAAGAGTTCGAATAACAATTTACAGATCTCATATTTATTATTTGAGCCAACATATCATGTGACCTATCAATGGGCTGTTGTGCACCCGATACACATGTTTCAACCTTATAGTCTCACCAGTCGGGCAGAACCTTCCGCCATTTGTCTTTAGCCAATGTTCTCGGGACCCCTA
Source organism: Parelaphostrongylus tenuis (assembly GCA_019055375.1). NCBI lineage: Eukaryota > Metazoa > Nematoda > Chromadorea > Rhabditida > Metastrongylidae > Parelaphostrongylus > Parelaphostrongylus tenuis. The sequence continues at coordinate 4,529 of JAHQIW010005690.1, forward strand.
CTCTCCCTATAAAGAGGTTTAGTAATTTACAGATCGTACCTGGTCTTTCTTCATCCGAAAAAACGCAGACATTCGGTCTGGAGCCTCCCGTGCTTCATCATTGAGATCTGAATTACTATCACCTTAATAGTAGTACTAAAGCAGAATGTTCCAAGCTTACAGTCAACACAAAATACTGTCATTCCTTTGGTACATATATCTCCAAACTTTAAAGTGGTGGGCAACTGACGGTCCGAAATTCCGACTTGGATAGCTCATCTGCGAGTAAGATTGTGTTGGGGATAAGTTAGAAAGGCATCCATAAGAACAATACCAATAAAAAGAAATTGGATTTGCTCTATTTGAGTCGCCAGTTTGCTCACCAATCTTGAACGAACTTTTTTCTGTGAAATCAACTGCAATACAAGTGTATCGGAACCGACCGTTGACAGCTGCAACCACCTTATCTAGCCCTTCGGAAAATCCTTTGAACAATCCTGACAATTTTTCGAACAATGTCTGCAGTCGAGCTGAAAACACTTAACAGTCAAACTGCTACATAGTAGTAAGAAAGAGTTTTTGGGCGTAGAGCTTCGTTGAAATGCTATTCATCCCTCAAAATGGTTCACCAAATTGATCACAAAAACGTCTGCGATGGACACATGCAAGAAACAAAACTTCCGGAGTTGGGACAGTTCAGGCCTCTCTAATGTCGTGGTTCTCCAAAGAACTGAGTACACAATATTCAAGCACCAAAAGAGATTCCGTTACAAAAAGTGCATCATGGTTGTACAGTTCTGGAATTTCTCGTGATTTTATCTCCATCAAAGAAATGCTTTCAAAAATTGGGGCTGACGATAGAATGTCTGAAACGTCTCGCTAGTTGTAAATGAGAACTCAATACAGTTTTTAAAGAATATCACGCCGTACGTTCCGTTCGTTTCGAGTGTTCTTTTAAAACCACGCTTAAAATTCAATATATCTGATAATCATTTTTGAGCCATCATGTCATGTGGTCTTTTATGGGAAACTTTTAGAGTCCACTACAGGTGTTTAGGCCTTGACAGCCTCATTAGTTGGGCAATACTCTTCGTGCTTGCCATTTCTCTCGTGGGCTCCTATATTCCCTTATATAGAGCAGACGACGGCGTGCAATTTAAACCTACCGTCGAGTGAAATAAATCACGAGGTCGGCACTGTTTTACACTCGATTGCTATTGGCTGGCATTTTTGAAATATTATACTGTTCGCTTAGAGCTCTATAAGTTGCTATTGGGCTCTATAAATTGTCCATAAAAGACCACATGACATGTTGGCTAAGAAATATTTATCAGATGCATTGAATTTTGAGCATTCTCCTAAAAGAACAGTCGAAAAACGGTATGATATCTCAACTGGTTATATGTGTGTGTTTAATTCTGTGCTGTGTGTTTGTCTGTGTATGTTCGTGTGTGTTGTGTGTTTTGTGTTGCTTGTTGCTGTCTGTGTTGAAAAATAGTTATAATCATTCGAAAAAATTCATGATCTGAGACCAACATTACTTTTACGCATACCCAATACTTCCTGTGTAAATCAGCTTTACTACAATGGCAATGTACAATGACTTGCGTCCAATCAGTTGATGAAAAGTGTTAGTGCTGTTATCTTCCTGAACAAGTCTGGTAGCAACTTTTAACCTCGAGCGGATGTAAAACACAGTGAACACGGAGAGTGAGAACGAATCATCACATAGTCATAATTTGGTTTGTTATGTCCCCTTCAAACACTAGTTGAATAAAAATAAAAACGTGAGAATAAGGCCTTTAATGCTGAACATTCCCTGAGGGATATGCCTATTGAATTCAACTTCATCAAACATCGTTTGTGGTGATTGAATGCATATTAAGCCTGCATAATTATTTTCACTGGCCTTTCGACGGGTAAAGTTAGTGCTGCTATTCTCCTAACAAGTCTGGTCCGACCTAGGACAAAGTAGGACTTTAGTGAGCACGGAGAGTGGTATCGAACCAGCAACCACGTATAGATGGGCCATTGCGCTACATCCGCCTCTACACTGTTTAACTAAATTGTAGAGATCACTATCATCTTGTGGCCATCGTAACTACACAATAGCGAAGTGCAGCCGGTTGTTCAAGAGTCACTGTTCACCTAGCGAAAAACTGGAACGCCCTAGCACGGCCACACTGCAATTCCGCTCAAAAAACAATAAACACATACAGCTAAAAGGAAGAAAATGATAGGTAATCACAAAGACACATCAGGAACATGACGCCATAATGGCTTTGTTGTAATCACAAAATATGATCCAAACTGCCAATGTGGCGGTTCGCCAAAACCTACAGCGACTCAAGATTGTCACGGACCTGAGCAACCAGATAACGCCTTAACCACTATTTTTCAGGGTGCTACCAATGGCGCATATTTTCTGCACCGTCTATATGTACAAATTGCTCATCTTCCCGTGGTGGAACTATGACTTCACGAGATGTTTGCGCAGTTTTATGCTCCAGTTTGAAATCATGCGAGAAAACTGGATGAAACGTTTTGCCTCCAAATCTATTCCATTGGCCTGACAAAATTATGATTACTGCAGGTATTAGATACTCAAATCAATATTAGTCTTTGTCCGAAATACTTGAATAACTCTTCTTTATATAATGTGAGAGTCTTAAAGCATGGAAATTCGACTGATGACGACATTTCTTGTGACCAAAACACGTTCTGCTATTAGTTGGACAACAAAGCCAAAACGGGTGACATTTTTATTCTAATCACGTTTCAACACCTTCGCGACCACGCCTAATCTTCGTGGCGCTTATGGGACAACGCCTATTTTTGGGTATTTCCGAGGTACTTGTTTATGATTACAGTCATTAATTTCAAAAAACGAAAGAATCGAGGGGTCTGCGACTATGACAGTATAAGAAAAGATTTCATCGTTTTATGATTATGATTGTTATGCATAGTATTATTTAGGACGCGTTATTACAGGCCAAAGTACACAATGCTGTCAGCCTTTAGGATGGTTTTGTAACTGTTGCGTCCCTATTCCGGTATTTATTACACGTTACGTCATATATAATAACTGTGATCCACTATAGCAATTAAAATTGGAAGATAGGCAATTAAAACTTAGATTTCTGGTCAATGAACTTAATTATGTGATTATGATTATTACGGTGATTATGTTAACAATTGATCCTCTGCTTGATGCGATTGAAATATAGGTCTGATGTTTCTTTTCTAAAGGAGTAACGGAGGTGCTTGTATGAAAACGGTTTTCCCTGTTTTTTGGGAAAGTGATCCTTTGTTAATCTCAGCACTACCAATCAGTAATATATCTCACCAATCGTTTCCAGTGTTTTCTTAGGATCATGCTCAAATCTTATCATGCCTGGTAATCACTTTTTGAGCCACGCATGTGGTTTGTTATAGGTCAACTTGTCTTACTCAAGCTCAACTTAATTAGAAGTGATTATCAGGCGTATTGAAATTTGAGCGTGATCTCAAGAAAACACTCGAAGCAAAAGGTATGATATTTTCACAATACCAGCCAAAAGCAATTGAGTTTGAAACACTGCCATTTTAGCGATATTTTCACTTAACGGAACGTGTAAAACGTTCGTCTTCGCCAACTCTGTATAAGGGTTGTGAAACTCCGATAGGGCTGGCTAAAAGAAAGACGAAGGGTAGCGCCCTACTGATGAGGCTGTCAAGGTCGAAACACATGTATCGGGCTCTTCAAGTTGCCTTATAACAGACCACATGCATGGCTCAAAAAGTGATTATCAGGCAATCAGTGATGTTTCCTTTCATCATTTACCTAATACCATGAGTTTAATGAATCAGCGTTATTCGGCTAACGTTTCGACGCCTTCGTTTTCTTCACAGCCGATGATTCGAGTCGATTACGTACAGTCGTTTGTCTGTGTTTTGGATATTCGCCTTTGTTGTTGTTCGGGGAGAATCTTTTTCCGGTAGCATTCTACCACGTACACTTATACACAGAATCACTCGTATGTTGCCGAAAGGAAAAACATATCATAATTAACAGGTGATCGGTATGCGAACCATACCTTGTATGATCACATGTCGAGTGACTTCCCTCATTCGAGGGATAATCCACTCAAGGAGACTTGCACTAAGGACAGCGAAGGCAAATATTTACAGCGAGGACGACCGACAATGAATAGCTGACTCCATCTTTCGACTTTGAAGAAGACAATGACGTCAAAACGTTAGCCTGATGCATATCATTTATCAACTTTGTGATATTGGCTAAATCGTGGAGAAAGCTTTGTATATTTTTGCAAGTGTACAGTAGAAGATTCACCGACCAACGCTCACCGTTTTTATTGACGAGGTATCGACTAATTATTAGAAGCACAAGAAAAAACTTTTGTACAGTGAATATACCATAGGCAAGAAATTGACCTCATAAAGGTTATGTGCCGCGAAAGTATTAAAGTGCTTTATAGCATAAAAGAGCATTTAATACAGTGCTTAGAGGGACACTTTGGTACATATTTTCGCTGATCGACCCAATGCTTCTTCTCTTGAAAAACTTGGTACAAAAGGCGTACGATGAGTTGTCATCATTTTTATTAATAAATTTCTACTCTATGACATTGAAGTGAAGCTATGTTCGAGAAAAATACATTAATTTTTTCTCGCATTAAGCAAGAAAGCAAAAAAGGAAACGCTTGTTATACGCTATTATCCTGTGATTCATGAAAAGTCCGTTAGCATTTTGTACTTGATTTTCACATAGATATAGTCACAATCTTGTGTTATTTGTTGGCATCTGCTCTTTCAAAACTGCTCCGTTTCGACTCAACATTGATAATATTAGCAACATTCACGGTCCTGCCGTAGAGTGGACGGCTTAGAATATCAACAACGACAGTACCTCGATCAACATCGCGTGTGCCGTTGGAAACTTTTAGTAGGTTGTGCAGCTGTCTGATCAGTTCCACGACATCGTTCATCTTCGTTATCGCCTCCCGTAAAGCCGAAACACGTCGAAGAAACTGAATTTAAAATCACATACGAACTCAAATTTTCACTTACAGGCCACATTATATCATTAATATGTCCTCACTGGCGAGGTTAGTCTCATCGACACTATATATACATGAAATTGGGGTCTACCAAACTTGCAAACTTATCTATTAACGATACCGATGAGTGTCGACCTATAACCAAAACTGTGCCAACGTAACACATCACAGGAATCAATCAGTCATTTATGTTATTGTGGTGAACATTGATTTGCTTATTTATGTGACTTTTGGGAGTTTATTCTAGGTAGATATTGGAGAGTTGACCGTATTTCATGGCTGGAAGATGCTCCTCGGTGTCGAACTGCGATCTATAGCGAAAAAATTTGTGCGCATTCACTGATTCACTAGCGAATGTAGATTATTTATGACGTAAATGTATCACCCATACCTGTTCTAACGAAAAGTCACAGCAGAGCTTCCCAAGCCAACAACGAATTCGACATTACCATTCAAAAGTTCAGCTAAGAGTAAACAAGAGTCAGAAA
>JAHQIW010005691.1:0-20105 GCA_019055375.1 Parelaphostrongylus tenuis
TTTAATCGTAATGTCAATAAATTACTCTGCCCATCCCCGTCAGATACGGAAGGTTTTTTTTGTTCCCAAATTCAATTTTATGGTTCCAGTTTCACAAAGGTCGCGACCACGTATTTTTCACATGAAAAAGCAGAATGTTTATTTTACACAACAAGAAAAGACACATCACACATAAAATTTGATCCGTATATTTTTGCAGCAAGTGAAATTAGCATTAAGTATAATGAATGACTACGAAGATATTGCATGTCTAATACCAGTCAAGACAAAAGCTTATCAAAGTAGATGGATGCATTCCGGATGGTCACCATCTTACTAAAGTGCTCAGCAACAGAATTATCACGAGCGCCAGAACGACGAAAATCAGGAACACGAGAGCTGATTTCTCAAAATAAAAAATCATTACAAAGTGTGGAAAAAAATTTCTACAAAGTTGTTGATGCCCTTTGTATCATCATACATTTTAATCGCTTATCGTGCCTTGTGAAGTAAAAAGCCTAGAATTTCAAATCAATCCAAAGAAATAACAAGGATTCTTCTCGATTTCTTCATTATATAAAAACGACGGCTTTTGCACCTTGTCTGTGCTGATTTTCAAGCTATATTCGCGAACATCGCTTTCATTGATGCCCATTTGGCTTTGCAATACCCTTGACCGCACCTTATGCCAAATGAAAACCTTTTTAAAAGCGGAAACAATATTTTTTTTAAATTCAAAACAAGTACTAAAATAATCGATGTTCATAGACAGAAGAATTTCCTAGAGAAACTATTTTTAGCTAAAGGCGACCCCAGGAATTTGAAGTTATAAATAGGAGACATACTGCATAACTTCCATTGTTATGTAGAAGTTTTTATTTTGGCTTTGATGCTCTATCAGCTAGAAAATCTTGCAATCTGAAAGTCAATGTGTGACAATTTTAGTCAGTGTAATGATGATATGAAGGCTGGCCACAGTTGTCTGAAATATAATAGGTTTGCTCCTATAACGCTGAGCTGTATATGACTTTCCCTCAAGAAGATAATGTGTCGAATTTTAGAATTGGAAGCGGTGTAACGACATGTTCATATTCCCTAATCTAACTTGTGACCAGTTGGATGCGTCCGCCAAACAGATCAGAGTGGGATCTTCACAGTCCCCTTCCAAAATCACTGGTTGTTCTACCTGGCATTGGAAAACGATAATTTTGGTTGTAATTGGGTAAATCTCTCCGCACCCTTTCGTTTACTTTGCATCGCTTGGATTTTCGGAAAAATGCCGCTGCTTCTCTCTTCTCAAAATCGACTCTTTTCTGTAGTCGCAAAAAACTTTTCGAAGGAGTCTTTTTTGATGGATAAAGAATTTCCACTAGCATATCTGTAATCCTTCGGTAGCATAGATCTCGAATAAAAGTGTACTTATTTTCAGAAAAGCCGTTTTACAGCGTTGTAGCAGTGAAAATGATATTGTGTTCCACACGCGTCGCACATTATCGAACACATTTCCACTATTTATTCAAAGATTCTTCCTTTATTTTATAGAGACCTCCAGGTTTTTGGTACTGCTATTGTAGAAGAAATTGAGTTTTTCGTTCTGCAACTTTACGCCTCTTATGTTCAGTTTATATTGCCAAGTAAACTCGTCAAAATGTCTGAGCTAAGCAGCCTAAGCCTTTGCTCGAAAAGCATACGAACAGGGAGAATCAAGAATTATCACGATCGCACATCTTATCCAGAAGAGCTTTTCTTAAAACGCAAAAAAAACATAAATTAAGCCACAAAAACCGCGCGCTACAAACGAATCGCGCTGCGCGAACGATACACGGGCATCACCAAACTCTAGTCAACAACAAGTACGAGCCTAGTTTAAAGCTCAATCTAAATTTTCCCTGCTACAGTGCAGTGAAAGGATTTTCTTTAGAAGACAAGCAACGTGATGGAACCGTCGAGCTTTACGCTATCGAATGATTACCGATAGTCTGAGGGAAAAGTTTTGTCCTGTGAAAAATTGCGTGAGTGTGACTCGGTTTCAGTTTTTCCTACAGCGCATTAAAAGAGCGCATATGGCGCAGTGGTTAGAGGCACGCGAGTGGCACACAAGGTCTATAGTTCGATATCGCGATCATGACTCACTAAGCCATCCATCTCTCCAGCGTCGGTAAATTGGTATCAGATTGCCCTCATACTTGTTTAAAAGGAAGAGCAGCACTGGCTCGGTTCAGCGGAAAGCCACCGCGAGTCATTGTAAAGGTCATATATGCATTAAATTACCTCAGACGAAGCTAAAAATGAAAGACGAATGCATGGCTCACCCATCAGGGATTAACTCATGTCAAGAGCTTTATCCTTTATCGTTTTTATTAGCGCATTAATATGATCTTTTGAGGAACAAACGAAGCGTTGAAATCAACGAGATTTAATGTTAGTGATACTTTGGTAAAAAGTTTTGTATCTTTCGTTTCGAGTGTTTTCTTAAGACCACAGCTCAAAATTCAATATGCCGATTTAGCAAGGTCGAAACACTTGTATCGAGCTCTATAAGTCAGCCCTTTTTTAATAGACCACATATGGCATGCGTGGCTTAGAAATGATTATTCGGCATATTAAAAAAGCTTTGTACAGCGAAAAATACACGCGATAACGTACGATGTGTGTGTGTGAACGCCATTCCAATTTCAGTGCTGCAGCGCTGTAAGAAGATCTTTTGAAAAAACCACTTCATTTTCTAAATTACTAAGCTTTGTGCTTTTGGACGGCTACTAATATTTGCGTGAAAAGTCCATACCGTTTTAAAAAATCCTAATCATTGATAGAAAAACTTCAAAATCTGAGATCGGATGTACCGCGTTTGTACTAGTATTACCGTGATAGAATTTGAAAACTTTTTCGAAAATCGATTATAAAAGCGAGCAAATCCCACTTTACGACGACCCCCTTGATGATTTTCGCGGAGTTCTAGATTTCTTCGAAAGAAATACTAGTCGTTAGTAATAGACACAATGTCACGTAGAAAACTGAGCTGCAACAGGATTAGTTCGTAAACAGTTCAATGATGTGGTCCGTTTCGTTGTGCTAATTGTCAATTAGAGGCCGATGTCTGATGGAAGCGAAATCTTGGTTTGTCAGAAGATCTTGGTCAATATGATAGATTGAAATAGCCACTCAAGCTCTCACTTCAATTTTATGAGTTTGTTCCTTAATTTTGGCAGGCGGTCTGTGCATCGCGTCGTAGTTCGTATTCGTAAAGCAGCGAAATACGAAGGCCTCGTTGAGCGGCCATGATGCGGTAAGCATGGGTAAATTCGGCATCAAAAGAAGGCACAGAAAATTCTGTACAAAACGGTGTTGGTTTCTTGCCTTAGAGATGGCAAAAATGTGTTCAAGCTGATAGAACATACTTTAAATAGTGTTGTTATTCTATTTTAATCAATCGTGGTTAAAAAGTTTGGCGTGTTTGCTCTAGTGCCAAAACTTTTGGGAAGATCAAATACCATGACTGAGACCATGAAAGAATACTGTCATTTTGTTCCAGTCTTATTCCTTGTTCACACTGAACAATTATAGAGCTAATTATGGAGCAATGTGAGATTATGCATAAAGATTTACTGGCCCAGTTACCAAATGATCACTTTAATTGAGCTTTTCAAACACCATTATTGGTCAACGTAATCTACTGATTTGCACATTATAAGCTTTCATCTTATCAAAAATTAGGCCGCTCAAGTATCCAAGCATGTAACTAATGACGAGTATGTTGAATTACTATTTGTTGAGGTTATTATAATATAATGACAGGCGCGGATACTAACCACTATACTACCGAGGAAAAGAACGATGTTCATGAGGAACGGATGGGTTTTGAATGCCCCTTTCACGCTCAACAGAACGACAATCTCCGAATGCTCCAGTTACGTCTATCTAGGTCGGGAAATCAACATGATGAACGACCTAACTCCAGAGTTGAGCAGGAGGAAACGAGCGGCTTGGGGAACGTTTAAGAGCATCGAAGATGTAGTGAAGAGGACAAAGAACATCCGACTCCGTGCCCACCTTTTCGACTCGATGATTATCCCTGCTCTGACGTATGCAGGAGAAACCTGGTCGCTACGTAAGCAGGATGAAAGATCACTTGGCGTTATCGAACGCGCAGTCTAAAGGTCGATGCTAGGAGTATCACGTATCTCGCGAATAAGAGAAAGGATCCGAAGTTCCGGCCTGCATCAACGATCGAAAATCAGAGACGCCGTTCTGTACGCCAGGGTATCGAAAAATAAGGTGGGCCGGACACATGATGCGTTTCAACGACAACCGATGGACGAGAGCCGTTACCGACTGGATTCCTCGGGTCATCAAGCGCTCTACAGGGAGACCACCGACCCGTTGATGCGACTTTTTCACGAAAGCTATAGAAGAAAGATATGATGCTCAGCGGATCTCTAGAGTGAGGAGGACCCACTGGGCTACTCTTGCAAGCGGTAGGGTAAAATGGAAGTGTTGCTGGTACCCGCTCGGGTCATCGACGATCAACGGGACGACAGGTGATTAAAATATAATTGCATCGATAAGCTGACATTTGGGCGGTTTATCCTGCCGTTCCATTCAAACGAAATAAGTTAAGCTATTGTAGGCTGTTTGAAAGGGCAAGCGTGGAAAATCAGTAGCAATAGCTGAGATATTACCGAATACTCGAACTTGCCCACTAGTTCGCAACCTCCTGTATGACCGCCTATGTGCAGCGCAAGAATGCACGATTAGCCCTGACTTTTGAGACGGTGATTTTATGAGTTAGGATACAGCTTACTCAATCTCTTGCAAAGCACGCAACGACAAGTACATCGGCGAATCGAGTAGGCCACTCTGCGCCTGTATGAATGAGCACCTATTCAAGAACCTCAAAGCCAAACTAAGTAGCCCGCTAATGTCCCATGATCACAGACAGATAACATGGAGGACTTTGAAAAAGAAATCATCATAATCAAACAGGAATACCAAGACCTATGCGTGAGATTTGGAAGTCTTGAATAAACTCCATTAATTATACATGAACATCCGGAAACAATGTACCGTAACCTTACGCCATATGACATTGTATATGAGAGTTGTTTTGATGTGGCAGGTTATTAGCAGTCCATGTGATCTGTGCGCGGTTGCTCTCCACTTGGACAGCTCGGTAGAAGAATAAAAAGAGAGATTATATCGAAAAGTTGTTTTACGCTCGTTGCGAATGAAAAAAAAGGTTTGATGATATTCTGCTAAGCGACTACGCTTTAACTTCGGCAATATTAACCAATCGCTTACTTTTCTTAATTAAACAAAAGGTCGAATTTAATAGAGTTTTATTCATTCGGCTGACGCTTCGACACTGACGAGGACGGCGAGACCTCCGAAGCACCGGTGCATGACTCTGGCGTACCAACCTCGGGTAAGGCTTTAATCATTCTTAAAAATTAGATACAACTTAATCTGTCAGCTGACGTTATGGCGGTATCGCCTTCTTCAAAGCTTAGAAGGATCAGGTTGTCCACAGCTCATTTGCCCAAACATCTCCAATATTGAGAGAGAAAAAAAATCATCAAACTGATTAATAACATCTTCTTTCTTGATTTGGCGAAAAACACGAAAATGAAGACTTATTTGTTTGGCTGACGTCTATCAACAAACATTCTGTATAAAAGAAACAAAGTTGGGTGAGGTTTACAGTTCAACAGTGCATCTCCGGAGAAGATCCGACTCGAATGTCAAGAAGGCCACAACGAGAACGAACGACTGTTGAGCATCGGCTGGGATCAGTTGACTTTAAAAAAGGCGAAACACCATACACCAGTGTTGCGGAGGTCTCGCCCTCTTCGTCAGTGATCCACGCCCCACCAACTTCGGGTAAGGCTTTAAACATTCTTGAAAAATAGATAGAATGTTTACTGCGAAGTTTTTAAAAACCGTCGACACCATAAATCAATTTTGTTCTACCAGCCGAGATCCATCGACTGAGAGGTAGTGATGGACCAGTGTCATTGTACACTGTGCAGCCACCACTTACGCCTCCCTCCTTGCTACAATGCAAGGCTTAATGTGGGGCGTGGGTCACTGACGAGGAGGGCGAGACCTCCGAAACCCGGTGTATGACCCTGGCGTACCAACCTCGGGTAAGGCTCTAAACATTCTTGAAAAATAGTTAGAATGTTTATTGCTAGGTTTTTAAGTCGATGCTATGGAACAAGAAAAGTTGTATTGTAATAACTTTGACTTTGGCAAACAAAGAAAAGTCCGTGAAATTCTGGAGAATGCCGAGGTTAATGGAGCCAATTAGGAAATTACTATTTGTAGAATCTCAGCAAGTTCGTCTAGAACGTATCAGTTTTGCCACGACTTGATGTTGTAATTTGAGCAACGAAAATTGTCGAAGCCAACATTGTTCTACGTCTTTCAACCGATACGAAAGGAGGCACCAAACGACAACAAGGTTATGTGGAGGCGATTTTTCAGTGAGAACTAGAGGATTTTTGTAAAAAGGGATGCGTGATTGTACCTGGTTGGCCAGCTGATAGAGCCTAATCGCCTCATCGGTCTCTTTCTTGACCATTTCAGTGTACTCAGCAGCCTGAGCAACATTGGTGTCGATGCGATCCACCTTGAGATCCTGAAACACCTCGATCATTACGACACAAATGAATGTAACAACAAGAACTGGAAATCCTGAGAATCATAGTCGATTGAAATCATTCAAAAGCATCTCCGTAATTTTCTTATTCAGCGGACGCGAGGTTGTTGAGTGGTGATGGACCAACGCTCACCGTTTTATTGACGAGGTATCGACTAATTATTAGAAGCACAAGAAAAAACTTTTGTACAGTGAATATACCATAGGCAAGAAATTGACCTCATAAAGGTTATGTGCCGCGAAAGTATTAAAGTGCTTTATAGCATAAAAGAGCATTTAATACAGTGCTTAGAGGGACACTTTGGTACATATTTTCGCTGATCGACCCAATGCTTCTTCTCTTGAAAAACTTGGTACAAAAGGCGTACGATGAGTTGTCATCATTTTTATTAATAAATTTCTACTCTATGACATTGAAGTGAAGCTATGTTCGAGAAAAATACATTAATTTTTTCTCGCATTAAGCAAGAAAGCAAAAAAGGAAACGCTTGTTATACGCTATTATCCTGTGATTCATGAAAAGTCCGTTAGCATTTTGTACTTGATTTTCACATAGATATAGTCACAATCTTGTGTTATTTGTTGGCATCTGCTCTTTCAAAACTGCTCCGTTTCGACTCAACATTGATAATATTAGCAACATTCACGGTCCTGCCGTAGAGTGGACGGCTTAGAATATCAACAACGACAGTACCTCGATCAACATCGCGTGTGCCGTTGGAAACTTTTAGTAGGTTGTGCAGCTGTCTGATCAGTTCCACGACATCGTTCATCTTCGTTATCGCCTCCCGTAAAGCCGAAACACGTCGAAGAAACTGAATTTAAAATCACATACGAACTCAAATTTTCACTTACAGGCCACATTATATCATTAATATGTCCTCACTGGCGAGGTTAGTCTCATCGACACTATATATACATGAAATTGGGGTCTACCAAACTTGCAAACTTATCTATTAACGATACCGATGAGTGTCGACCTATAACCAAAACTGTGCCAACGTAACACATCACAGGAATCAATCAGTCATTTATGTTATTGTGGTGAACATTGATTTGCTTATTTATGTGACTTTTAGGAGTTATTCTAGGTAGATATTGGAGAGTTGACCGTATTTCATGGCTGGAAGATGCTCCTCGGTGTCGAACTGCGATCTATAGCGAAAAAATTTGTGCGCATTCACTGATTCACTAGCGAATGTAGATTATTTATGACGTAAATGTATCACCCATACCTGTTCTACGAAAAGTCACAGCAGAGCTTCCCAAGCCAACAACGAATTCGACATTACCATTCAAAAGTTCAGCTAAGAGTAAACAAGAGTCAGAACATCGAGCGCTCCACCGTTCAGTTTCACAACTGAAATTACTAATAATTCAACAGCGCCTACAGTCACCAAACGCTTGGAGCTACCCACAATACCTATTCCAACCTTCAACGAAGGACATATGGGAATGGGATAACTTTTGGGAGCTCTTCAGTACTAATGTACATTCAAAAAAAATTTCTGACCTGCACAAATTCAACTATCTCATCAGCTCTCAAAGGAGAACCCCTCCAAGCAATCAAAAAATTCCAAATCAACAATGAGAACTATCAGAAGGTTTTCGATCTTCTTTGTTCAAAATATGGAAACTCTAAAGAACTGATTCTTCAGCTATTGGAGAAATTAGACAAAATCTCCTTTCGTTCACCAGCCTTACATGAACAACGAACAATATTGGAACAAGTACAGGCTATCATGTTTCAACTCATCGACAAAGGAGAGAACGTAGACAATCAGTATATGTACAGAAAGGTTCTCTCGAAATTTCCCAGCGATACGCAACGCAAAGTTTTAGCGAAGAAAAGAACGGTCGTATTCTTCGATATGCAAACACTCTTACAGCTTCTCGATGAAGCAATCTCTAATGAGGAATTAATATCACGCTACATGACCAACGCCCGAACACCCAACACAATTAGCATCGATGTGAATGTAGTGTAAATGTAGATGTAAATGTAAATGTAGTGAATAGTAGAAAATTCTGACCTGAGTTCTTTCGTCCGGCCGATGCACCACAATTGTTTATAGTGGCGGTTCAGTGGATTGTTGGTTTTCTAAGTTAGTTGTGGACGTTCGGCCAACAGTGGCTTTGCGATTGCCTCAAACTTGGGTAATTAAACCTTTATATACAATAAAATGGCACAACCACAATAATTAACGATAATAATAACGTTCCTATAAGTAGGATGGATAATACACAATAAATACCTTAAGTGCTAGGGTTAGCATTGCATAAGCGCTAAGGAATAGTTATGAAGCATTATAAGGAGTAGCCTTCTGAGATTGCGTGAGTAAGACATGTGAGCAAGAACGAGTTCTGCGGGTTGCGGCTACTCTGAGAATGTTGATGGCCTAATACGATGAGTGCATGTACTATCGGGTGCACGAGCAATAAGTGCAACTTTAACTAGGTATTACTGCGAGTTACTTGAAGGACTACTATACAATGTCAAGAGTAGGAGGCATTTGATGGTGACTAAATTGGAAATGGATTAGTTTACGATCATTTTGATGCCTATATATGAAGGAGTGGACGACTAGCTGGAGCACAGGAACGCTGCAACTGTTTGACTGCCTTCGGTGTGTTGTCTGCTCACGCTTATATACGGAGGGAGGCCAAGGCTCTATCTGTACAAGAAAGGTTCCCCGAAAACGCTTGCTGTTCAAGTGCACATGTAAATGCTATCTAATCAAGTAAGTGTCACCGGAAACGTTTACTGTTCAAATACCCATGTAAGCAAATGCTATCTGATCGAGTAAGTGTCACCGGAAACCCTAGTTGTTTGAGTCGACTTGTCGACAATAGGTACAGTTTCTTATGAATCGTTTAGTATTCACAAAGAGGTGTTGAGCTATACGTTGTGTATTCCACCAACAGTTCATCCAACTAGACCATTGTATCTGTGGCCGGTGAACCTAATGCATTTGGTGGTCGATTTATCGACACTCAGTGTTTTTTGAAGCTGTGTTAACACTGCGTTTGTTAGTCTAACTGCTAGGGTAAGGACACTTAGTTCCATTTTCGGTATGGTTATGGGAGATTTTAGTGAAGGCAACTTGCTTTTTGCCATAAGAAGATTGACAGACTCTTCTGAACGCAAATATATGCATGTTGCCATTGCTTCAGAGCTAGCATCTGCAAAGGTTACTAGGATATAGTTGTCGGTCTTGATGGCGATGAAGCGTGGTAGGAAATAGAGAATCCTTCTATTGCCGCCCAAATATCAGCCCATTTTAGTGTATCGTCGTCTGATAGTACTTGGTCCCATTCGTATCCTCGTGACCATAAAAATCGCAAGAAAACTTTTATTTTATGAAGGAGGGGTACAAGGAATCCGAGTGGATCGAATATGGAGGCGAGTGTACTGGTTACTACTCTGTTAGTGATATTTTGATGAGTTTTCGTATCACATGATAGCTGTATCTGATCTAAATGGATGTCCCAGGGGATTCCGAGTACTTTGTGCAGTTTCTCGTTTGATTTATCGGGTGCTGCTCTTTGGGACATCAAGGTTGCATCATTTGAATTAAACTGCCGAAGATTCATGCTTAACTCATTGAATATTTGCTTCAAACGTAAATAATTGCGAAATGATTCTTCGAGATTGTCAGCAGTTAAGATGACGTTATCAACGTATAAGTTATTCTTTATTTCTTCTACTAATCGGGAGTCTTGTTCGTACATGCCAAGATGGTAATGAATTGTTGCCGCTAATAGAAACGGTGATGCAATCAATCCAAAGGTTAATCTAGTAAAGCGAAGAATCTTAACGTTATTTGGGATGGGCGGTAATCTATGATTCTGGAGCCATAAACAACGTGTAGAATCACGGTCATCTTCATGGAGACGGATCTGCAAAAATGCTTTCTCAACATCCGCAGTGAGGGCAATTTTTCAAATCTGAAACGAAGGAGGAGTCCGAATAGCTCTGGAAGAATGACGGGTCCACGATGCAATGCGTCATTCAATGATGGTTGACCCTTGTAATGGGCGCATGCATCGTAGACTATTCTGAGTTTGGTTGTTGGCTTGTTAGGTGTCAGAACAGCTTGATGTGGCATGTAATGGACACGAGAATTGGGTGGAATGTCATTATCATAAACTTCTTTCAAAATATTTGATCTGATTTGTTTATTAAATATATCATTGTATCTCTCTAGATGGTTTTCGTTGTTTTTTAAGGATCCCCAAACTACGATCACAAGTAAAACGAATCCTCCGACATTGTATTCAGTGCCAGCGGTACAATAACCTTCCATATAAATATCCGCAACAAGATGACCTACTACATCAAAGGGTTCGAAGATCACGTCCCTTTCAGCATGTCGATCTGGATTAGTTTGGCTCATTAACAATGAGCCTATCAGACTCGATGGAGATTAAATGTTACGGGATCATAATAACTTGTATGACCACCAGACTTAAACACTTGGATATCGTATCCGATTTGACAACGACCGTCTTCCTTATGTGTCTCCGCCGTTTCTTTGCGAGGCGGGGAATTCCCTCTTCCATTACTAGCGACAATGCCCCAACTTTCGTATTAGCAGAAACCATTTTCAACGAATGCCTTCAGACCATCCACAATGATTCAGAAGTACAAAGTATGGTCGCTTACCACGAGATACAGTGGAATTACATTACACCGCGTGCCCCATGGCAAGGGGGCTTTTACGAAAGGCTCATTAAACTAGTTAAGCACTCTATTTACAAGGCTTTAGGAGCGTCAAAAATTCCAATGAAGCACATCACAACGGTTGCCATCGAAATCGAATCCCTTTTAAATACGAGACCACTGTCATATGTTGACTAAGATTCCTCAATAGAAAAGATACTTAGACATATAGATTTTATTCAAAGCGATTTTGAAATACCTTACCCATGGGATAGACTCAATGAAGAAGATTATGACCCTTCATACTATCCCGCGTAGGCGCAACCCCTCTTATATATAAAACAACAGGTAAGTTCTTCTTGCAAACTTACAGAGAAATTTTGGTACATATGGAGACGTCAATATCTTACATCACTACTGGAAGAACACCAAGACCCATAATCAAAAAAAGGGCTCAAAACATACTCCCAAAGAGGGCGATGTCGTACTCATTGATGAACCCCTACAACCAAAACTTATGGAAAGTAGGCAGAATAAAGGAGCTTACTTACAACAATGAAGGAAATTGTTGAGAAGCAGTCATTTTCCTACCATCACGACGTCTTATCCGAAGGCCACTAAATCTTTTAATTCCTTTAGAAATAGACGATACGCAGTCCCAAGAGATAGCCCTTGATAAACCTGGGGCAACAAATGAAGCAATAGCTTCACAAGGTGACAAAAACACAAATACATCAGGTAACATTCCAATCACACAAAAATTAAAAGAGACCGAAGAGCAATTCAGAAATTATAACTTCCGCCCGAGGAAACCTATCAATTACAAAGACTAACTGCATCTTCTTAACTAAACCAAAAAAAAACAATAAAACAACCTCAGCTTGTGGCTATTCATATTCAACTCCCGGACCATTCGTGGCACATATAGGACAGGTCCAGTTGGAAACCATTATACACTTCAAATAATAATTCGGTTTCCCTCTAACTCACACACCACCACAACTTGGGGCCACCTACCATTAGGTCCCCCACAATTCAGCAATTCAGAAGACATATATTCTTCTTTTTTCTTCCTTTTACCGTTTTTTTACATCTTTTCTCACAATTTCCTTTGATCCGTTAGTTACCCACTTAACCTAAATGTCAATTCCAGGTCTCTGTCATTTTACAGGAAAACTATCGTCTTCTCATTCAGCCATCTCGTCTTCGAACATGCAAGACGGCACGATGTTCACGCTCATAGACCCACGGACATTGAGCATAGGAGATGATCCTTTCGCGAGGCCGGAATATAGCAAACCTCCCAACAGAGTCTTGCTATCTTTTCGGGAATTGCATGATAATTTAGGTAAAGCAGACGGTCCACGACCTTAGAAAGCAAGTGGTACCGCAGAGGTTCGAGGACCTCAGACAGATAATGGTCCAAGTGGCGAGGGCGGCACCCAGCTGCCACCAACCTAAACAGGCATTTCGATCGACGGGCATCATCCGAACGGTCGTCTGACCTCACCCGGATCACCTCACCTCATTTCATTGCCAACTCATTATTGCTCTCTCCACATAGTCTCGTTATCATGTAACTAATTGCTATCATAAGGTCGAGTTCATACAACTGTCAGATGAACTCAATAGAATTGTGAGCAGAACATATCACTAACGTGGCGGAGCTAACTCACTTAGGCTATGCTCGGCCCAGCACCGCGGTTAAGGGATTCTGCCCACATATAATCAGTAGCGACCCCACTGCTAACACTTTATACTCACCCAGTGGATTCCGCCGCCGGTATTCTACTTGGGGGCGAAGATAGCAACCCCAAGCGGGCTCCGCCGCCTAGTCATGCTCCGTTAATAACTCGATACCATAATGTGAATACACCACAATGATAAGTTGGCAAATTCTGTCAAGATAAGAAAGCTCTCATGTGAGTTTCGAAAATCGGTTATGAACACGAGATTAAGTGGAAGTCAACACTGAAAATATCATTGCAATATGACCAACTATCAGAATGCGCTGTTGCCGGAACATTAGACTCTGAAAGATGGTGATAGATCACAAAATGTTCTGCCAAAACACCGCAGCCTGAGGCTTTTACATAGGCTAGTACTTCACTCCACTGTATTCGAATCGATGAAAATACGGAAACGGACATTGCAGGAAAAAACTGCAGTGAACACTTCACTCAAACTATTATGACTCTGAAGAGAGTGATAGCGCCGAAGAGAAAAAATCACTAACGTTGTGATATCATAGTGTTATGATCCACTTACTTCTAACTCTATTTCTATGTAATACACGCCGTTCCGAAAGCATTGAGCGTAGTTTCTGGCTGTAGTCAATCACCCGTCAGCGGGGTTGATCTGGGAAGCACGGGTTGACATAGAACCTAGTTACACTCAAGCTCTTCTCGAAGTCACAATGTTAACTTCTACTTGCTGTATAACTCAATTTCAACGGCTAGATAAGATGTGAATCATAACTACAAGAATGCGTGTGAAGTGAACGCGAATCACGACTACCTTTTCCAAGGAGCACGCGCGCTCTGACTGCACCACTGAGGCTTTCGCTTAGTCTATCCCTCGGCCTGGTTTCAACATATTTTTCGATCCTGTATATTTTTATTGATAATCGAGATATGATTATGGCAAATACTGATACTTTCACAATACCATTAATCAGTTCAACGGGTACAACCCCCATTGTAGCTTGGCTGTGTCTCTACGAATCTGCCTGTAATGCAAAACGCAGATGCATCCCCAATAAAGTAACACAAAATCGGAAAATTCATGGTATCTTCAACTAGGAGAAGAGCCTATAATAGAATATATGACAACGAATGCAATAGTGATGTCAACCTAACTGCACCGTGTAAAGTTTTCTCTTGAGGGAGAGAGTAAAAGATCCTGTCTTCAATAAAAATACTAAGGTATCCGGACAACATGATATCGGAACTTCATTGAAGAAAACATGTATAAGTAGTAGACTTTGATTTGATTTTTGATTGAGTTCTTTACACAGTGTATGCAACTGTCTACGACCTCGAGCGGTGACATAACAGGTGCACTTGTCTCGAGTGGCGTGATACGTTCTGAAGTCTTATCCACAAGAAGTCATAGAGCCTGCCCATTACTTCATACTTACAACAACACTTGTACATTTGTTCAAAGATGGAATTATCACGAAAACAAAAACGATTATTGATGCTACATGAATATCGCTGGCACGCAAGGTTACTCGTGTAGCGTGAGCGATCGTTTTTGCTCTCGAGACAGTTCCATCTTCAAACAAATGTATCACTGTTATATACATCAAAATAACCCTAAGAAGACAAAGTGCGATGACGCAATACCATGGATCATACACAGTTTTGCGTGAATTTTCTCCTGGACATCCACAACAAGAAGGCTGAAGTATAGTATAGTGTTGAAATAACGATAACACGAATGTTCTTGGGAAAAGTTTCCACCAGCAATGTTCGTAGTGCACACTCTGTCACACATTTTGTGATTAAAACAATGTCTTATATGAGAAGCTACGAGATCTTACAAGTTGAGTAACAACGGTCTCTCGACGTCAAAACGAAGACGATAAATCACAATATTATAGGCGATTTAGCATATGACACCTTCAATCCGAAAAGGCAAAATTTGCAATTTCCAATAGTAACAGCTCTAGTGAACCAGTGAATAATGTTATTGATGCTGATGAAATTTTGGACGAAAAATCTATAACCAAAGCGGAATGCTTTATAGAAAGCTGTACTCTCTCACAAACCTCATTCGTAGCTTCTTCCTCTATATTACTTGTAGTTAAGGAGTTCAATTCATGCACATCTCGCTCATCCGGAATTGTCTTCCGCAAGAACTGAACACAAAAAGTAATCTTCACAGTTAGCCTTGCATCAACGCAATTCGACTTATCACGAATCAATCGGTTTTGACTGTTTGACCGAATCGCTACGTATAAAAAGCTCACTGCAGTGCTACACCAAGCAACCGTAACAGCCGAGTCAAGCACGAACTTTACCTTCAAACTAGCCAATCGATCCTTAATAGGCATCCTTGTATCTCCGAATGGGACGCTGAAAAGTCAATGTCGAAACATCACAGATAGCATTAACCGAATGAGTAACAACGCAACGAGCGTAGATTATAGAATCGCGGATTCGCGAACGATTGAAATGCGATGAATCAGTTCGCTGGAAATGTTGATTGTACGAGAGGTCGAGTGCAATCGGCATTCGAAATCGGAACTCAGAACTCCATGCTCGTGAGAAATTTAATCTCATTCAAAAAGCACTATCCACCTTTATAGTACTAGTAGCCATGTCGATGGCTCTACACTGAACAGAAAAAACACCGCGATGCGAACTGTCTAAATCCGAATTATGGAGAACGCTTAAGAACAGTGCAACCTTGCACATCGCTGCGCAACCTTTTACTCGCGACGCGTTTTCAACAAAAAATATAGAAGTGCAACGGATAACCCCATGGCCGGCCGATGTTCAAACCACTGGTAAGTCCTCGTCCCCAATTATGCCAGAATGAACCACCTAACTGTCGACAATACGTGACATCACAACCACAGAATCATGATGGAAGTCAGTTTGTCCTCCTCTATGAATAGTACGCGGTCTGGAATAGACGTTCGATTCACTTTTCCGAGTCTCTCCCTGTCTGCCATTTATGTCATCATATCGATGTCAAGCGATAAGCCCACTATGAATCGCTATGCTGTAGAGGCATTGAATTGCAGAAATAGAACTGATCATTACATCCACCTCGCAGAATCCGTTTACGACATCGGCTATGAGAACACTTTACTCTACCACGCCTATTGCGTTTGTTCTCCGTAATTTTTCTCCGTAGAGGCTCTTGAACTGACTAAGCAAAACTCGGACCGGTCAGAGTAATAGGCGTCTCGCTGATCCGTCGTATCAGCAAACGCAGCAGGCGAACTCGCAAACAAAATCTTCCCAGTTTCGACGCGAACATAGCGCTTACTTGATGCACCTTTTTTCGAATGGTGCACATTTTATTCACTAGTGACCTAACATTGTAAAAAAATTGGATGCTTCATTTAAAACATAAAAATTCAAACAGTGCATTGATAACTATAACTTGATATGAGAGAATAAGCACATGCAGAAAATAATGCAATGATGACGGCGAGAAGAAAATGAATCATCAAGCTTCATCATAAAAATATCAAGCAAACCGTCGAAAATCTTTTTTAATGAATGACTAATAGAAGAAAAAGAATAGTAAAGACGCTGCTTCTCTCAAGCAAAACGCTGCTATTTATTCGAACACGCGAGGCCATCATACACAGTTCCATCGAGCAGAGGAAATTGTATGAAACTGAGAAGAGCTCCGATAACATATGACTCATCCATATGAAAAACACAATGCTTCTAAGTCTTAGCAAATTCTACTCCTTTAAAGCTCTGGTTCCGAATTCTACATGTTCATGAAATTTTTCAGAGAACCAAGTCAATACTACACTATAGCATAGTTGGTTTTTGAACAGCAAATTCTCCGTTACCAGAGTGAAGGAAGAGCTCAAAACTTTATATATTCATGAAAGAGAAAGGAACCATGTCAGGATCACGACGCTGTGAATGTGTTAATTAATGCTGTTCTAACTGATGTGCAATACTTAGTCGACTAAATATCACGATTACATCAGTCCATACATTTCATGAGCAGCATTAAACGCGTTACGGTTTGATGCCATTCGTATGCCTTGAATCCTTCATCTGAAGCACCCATATTCGACACGTTTATTGCGATTGCCGTTTCAATACACTTAATGTGACTATTATTCACAGAAACGTGACGACGTGAGGAAGTGAAATGCACAGAAAAATCACCTCAATAACTCGATCCCAGTCTGGAAGGTGATCACAATCCGGAATATTCAGGAAATCGTTGAAAACTTTCTTTAGCAGCGGACGAATATAGCGAAGCGCCTTGAAACATGACCAACGTCAAAATGAGTCGTCCAGTGAGGGAAATTCAAATAATCCGTATAGATTAGAACTTGAACCCATCTCAGGAATATAGCGTAGTGATAGAGATGCTGGCCATCAAGGCACGGCGGTGGTTTCATTTTGCCCCGGGTTTATCGAACTCCGTCTCACTGGGATCAGAAAACTGAAATAAGAGATATCTGGGAAAAGCTCTTTTTCTCTCTCTCTCTCTCTCTCTCTCTCTCTCTCTCTCTATCTCCCTCTCTCCCTCTCTCCTCTCTCTCTATAATCCAAGAAGGAGCGTTCTAGCTAGGCTACAAACTTCAGGAGAAGCGACTGTACCGGCATCTAACAACATTCACGACGGAGGAAAATCTTCAATATTAGCCAAAATCAGTCGCGAGAGGTGAAGTGACCAATGAAAACGATTAATGCAAGGAAACGTGTCTGATGCAAGAAAAGCTAGGATCAGCAGAGGAAATGTGAAAAATGATGTAAGCACGTATAAAAACATCTACAGTTTTATAACTACCAGTGGTGTGTACACTTTCATATGTGTGAAATAATAAACGATACATTAGGTGCGCGTTACTCATAACAACAACGCTGACCAGTTAGTCGTACTCGAATTATTCACGACCAATTTCCGGTTTTTTGTGAATATTTTCTCTTCACGTGGTTAATCGCCCCCGCGGTTTTTTGTAACGAATATGTTGAGAACAACATCAAACGTCACTGATTCGCTCCCGTTCTTGACAATTTGTTCGCACGATTTGTGTTCATTTTAAGTTTTCCATAGGAGAGAAAAATACCACATCCGCGACGCAGTTTGTGCCAAATATTCGGAATAGACACTGAGGCAGCTACGGCTGATACTTGTGAAGCAAACGATAAAGCTTCCGTCTGCAATTTCTTTACCCAAATATTCCGATGAGTTGGTCACTGATACATGAAAATAAAAATTTTTGGGTAACGGTCGCGTTGAATTGCTGAACTATTGAGTTGGCAAGTTTTCCAGACTTTTTACCTATGTTGATTATTTTTCATGCATTCAAAGTTTCGTTTTTACCAGCAGCTTCTTTTTACTAGCGTTATTTTGATGTATAACACTTATACATTTGTTCAAAGATGGAATTATCCCGAGAACAAAAACGATTGTTGATGATACACGAGTATCGTTGGCACGCAAGGTTACTCGTGTAGCGAGTGTCCAGTGGATCCTCCCAGTTGTCTATATCGTCATCATCCTCCCGCCTTTGCTGTTCGATTTCATCTTCTTCTTTTTGTTGTAGTTTCAAGAGTGTATTTTCTTCTTCTTTTGGTGCATTTGATTTACCTCTTTGATCTTCCCTGTACATAAATATCCTATTGTTGTTGGAAGAAGATATAGGCCAGATGGCAGTTGGATGTGAGGTTCATCGTTCTTCATTAGTGTCCATAACTGATCGCATCCAAGGAGAATCGACGGTTTTATGAAGGACCCACTTTCCATTCAGTTCGATACTGAGATTGTTTTTTTCGTAAGAATTCTTTGTCTTCTGGACTTATCTTCGGAGCATGGAGCGGCATAGTTAGCATATTATGTGTATAGAGGGATAGTGAGAGTTGATTCCCTTCTGCGTCCCACGCATCCAATGCTACTTGTCTTGCTACATGCTCCTGTATCTCGTGGGAGCCGAATGTGTTTAGATGTAGTTTCATTTCGTCTATTATGGGTAATTGGAGCTTCTGTGCCAACTTTTCATCGATAAAAGACAGTTCGGCTCCTGTCTCTAATAAGACGCGAATTTTCTCTAGACGTTTGGTTGTCGGATTCAAAGCCGTCAAGAGTCCTCGTGGGTAGCATAGTTGACTGCCTCTTTTTCAATGATTTTTCGACTGATTTGTCGACCATGTTGACATTCCGGGCTGGCGTAGTTTCATTGCCGGATTTGGATGATTCGTGATGTGCGATGTGGTTGATTTTCGAGGTATGAGGCTTATTGGGTTTAGTTTTCACCTCGTTTTTGTTGGTGCCTTTATTCGGAAAAGGCGCGGAAGGTTTTTCCTTTGATATTGAATAGAAGCAACTTGGGGTATGATGTCTTTTTTGGCATTTATAGCATGATGATCCCTTACATTGAGAGGTCGCATGCGAAGGGGATGCACAGATGTAGCATAAGTTATTAGTTTTGAATACTGATGTCGTTCTTATGGAGTTTTGTATTGGTTACAATACAAAGTCTTGTGGTCGCCTTTACAATACATACAAGTCGATGATGTTTGTGGTGTCCATCGATTGATCCCAGTGCCCGTTTGCTTTACAGTGGCCGAGACAGGTCGTGCATCGATCCTAAGTGTGTTGGGTGTTCGGGTGTTGGTCATGTAGCCTGATATTGATTCCTCATTAGAGACTGCTTTATCTAGAAGCTGTAAGAGTGTTTGCATATCAAAGAATACGGCCGTTGTCTTCTTCGCTAGTACTCTGCGTTGTGTATCACTGAGAAATTTCGAGAGAACCTTTCTATATATACAATAATTGTTTACGTTCTCTCCTTTGTCCTCTCCTATCCTCCTCTCCTCTCCTATGGACACTAATGAAGAACGATGAACCTCACATCCAACTGCCATCTGGCC
The DNA here is from genome assembly GCA_019055375.1 of Parelaphostrongylus tenuis. Classification (NCBI taxonomy): domain Eukaryota; kingdom Metazoa; phylum Nematoda; class Chromadorea; order Rhabditida; family Metastrongylidae; genus Parelaphostrongylus; species Parelaphostrongylus tenuis. The sequence continues at coordinate 19,886 of JAHQIW010005691.1, forward strand.
TATATCTTCTTCCAACAACAATAGGATATTTATGTACAGGAAGATCAAAAGGTTAATCAAATGCACCAAAAGAAAGAAGAAAATACACTCTTGAAACTACAACAAAAGAAGATGATGAAATCGAACAGCAAAGGCGGGAGGATGATGACGATATAGACAACTGGGAGGATCACTGGACACTGCAGGGTCAGGTTAACACCGCCCTGTTTCACGAATTGAA
>JAHQIW010005692.1:0-57251 GCA_019055375.1 Parelaphostrongylus tenuis
TTTATTACTTTCAAGTCGGAGAATCTCTCTAACGTTTTGGAGACGAGTGAAACTTCCTGTTCAGAGAGACTATGTCGCTTGCCATGAGTTACTAATGAGGTAAGAACTCACAGGGAATGAACGTTTAAATATATCCCTGCACCGTTGGAGGTGCAATCTTTTATAAAAGCTTCTAAAAATGGAAATCCAAGCTGCCCATGAATGTTCCCGCAGCTATTTTATGAACTGAAACACGAATAGTACTGCTGTTTTAATAAATAAAATAAAGTCACATTTAATGATTTTCCTTGCGATAGATTAATATCAGCTTCGAAATAATACTGTGGGCGAAAGAATTCGGATTTTCTTCAAAACCCTAGAATAGCGAGAGCCGTACTGATCAAAAAGGATCTGGTCGTTTATGATGATTTTGCAGAAACATTTACAGGATTGACATAGACCAATGTAGAGTTTGTAACCGTCACACAGATACAATAATATTTCATTATACGAAATTTCCAATGACAAATTTTATTTTGACGGCACATCGTGCACAGGTTGTGGAAAATGACGCCACTTCCATAAACGGCCACCTTTGATGAGAAAATTGAAACGTTTGAAAGACGACCAGGAAGAAGTTTCTGCTCAGCACCACATAACTCGCATTTTTAGCATTGACCACTGAACTTTTCTGTTTCGATGCATTTGTGATTTTCATCAAAGTGATTTATCCTAAGGAAACTTTGATTGTCTTCACAGCTGTTTATTCTAATCCTGACACGGCTTCCCGCTAGCTTCCTCATATTGGTGGATTTTTCGTAGCATCTCATTCTGTGCTGTCTCTCAGTCACTTATTTGAAATTTCATAGGTGGGCTTTATTTGGCTATAGGTTGACCTTTCCGTTAACCAAGGATTGCTCACGGGTGTTTTTGAATTTGAAAGGCCTCTGAGATATCAAAATTTTTATGAACACAATTTTTGTTCCTCGCAGACTAAAGCGAAGAATTTTGCGGTAAAATTGTCTTTCATTTTTGTCATTCTTTTTTTCCTTCTTTCCTTCTTTCGTACAATCTTGTCAGGATTTTCTCTCACAATTCCAGCTGTGATTTCGGAGCCTTGTTGACTGGGAGAATTTTATTTTGTTGAGGGAAAAGTTTTCAACATCCGCTGGAAAATCAAAGTTTACACATAAATCAATCAAGAAGATGATTATCTTTCAGTATTAAGACCATACTGTCCACAAATTTTTGCCAACAATCTACAGTGTTCTGGAGGATCTCTTCAATATACCATTTCATGAGCTTTGAATTAAAAGCTCGTGAGATGCCTCTTCAACTTGATCAAATGCTTTGCATTGACGTCCACACAGGAAATGTTTCATTGTGCTCGAACGCCGACTATAGTCGGATGTAGCAGTATCCGGGCTGCAAGCTGAGTGCGATAAGAGCTTGACTCCCTGCAATTCATCAAACTTTCTCTTAGTCTTCTTTGTGACGTGAGGTTTCGTATTGTCTTACTGAAACAGCGTACGCATTCGACGAACCAATGTTGGGTTTTTATGGTTAGGTTGCCGCGTAAATTTCTCATGGAAATTATTTCTGAAATATTTCCATGAACTCACATCAACCGATACTTTGTGGAACAATTTTAAAATTGAATTTTTCGAGGGAGATAAGAAATTTTTTCCTCAATCCACTATTTCTGCGAAAGTCATGATATTATGTCGCAGCATCAGAAATGAGAAGGCTGGAAAGAATTCGAACAGCAGCAGTTAACGACTTGGAGCACTTATTCAATTTTCTGTTCGAATAGTCTCTTCCACGCAATTCACTCTTATCTAAAGCATAAAGATTTGATTTTTCATCTTAATAACTCCTTTTTCATATGTCGGAATAGCAAAACTCTCAAGAAACGTAGATATTGTTTAGTAGACCGCACAAAATTATCAGAAGACCTTTTTCCAAAGCTTGAATCTCTGGAGGCGGGAGAAAGGGGAAGAGAAGGGGTACTGCTGTACTTGCTTATTTTTTAAATAACCTCACAGCGTTGAATTCAGAATAAAATATGTTCTCACGCACTGCGCGTTTGTATCATAATCGCGTTTATGTTTTTGCTAGGCAAAGCTTTTTTCCTGATTTATTATTTATCATCAACTAGAGTGAATCTCAGAAGACTTAAGCATAGATTAGTTCTTGGAAAATTTTCTTCATAGCGCCATAGCGGTTGAATTACCTCTAAGGGACGACTTGTACCAGCTCAGGTACACGATTGCTTGAAGGCCTGTTTCGCTGCAAAAAAGCATTCTCTCAGGCATTCGGTAATCATTCAAAGGCTTAAATTTCTGAAATTCCGAAACCTGTTTAGCTTCAGAACAAAGCTTCTTATCACGTTGTAAAAGCGAAAGTAACATTGTTTCTCACATTCAATTTTCTTCATTTGCTCTGTTGGGGCCGCAATATTGTTTTGCACTAAAGTTCACTCTATATATAGCCCAAATCTCAAGGACTCTGATCAAAGAATTGAATTTTTGAAAGATTGCTACATAACGCAGCAAGAGCGAAAAGAAGATCACATTTTACGCCTAAATTACTAACTCGCCGCTCGGACGTCATAGGTGGTTTATTGGTATTTATAAGCGAAGTTTATAAGTCGGAGTGTCTTATCGTTACATAAAGGATGAAATATCACTAATGAACCTTCTGAGAAGATTTTTTCGATACAATAGCAAGTACTTCTTTTGGAAAACTTCATTTTTCAGCGGCAAAACATATCCTTGTACAAAAATAAACTTACAACCCCTATTGAACATTTGCGTTTTCTGTTGCGAGAACGTAGCTTGAAAACACATCTTCTACAACTAAGCAATTCTGATCGAGGTTTCTGTGGAGGTATTTCTAACATGTAGCTCAGGTGAGTTTAGGAAGATCGTGCGTTAATCAGTATGCATGGTGCGTTTCTTCCCCTATCAGCACTCATACTAAAAAAAAAAGGTATTTTACGCTCTTTCTAGACATTTTGGTAGTTACTCGATAACTCAAAGCTCGAGAAATCAAAAACTGCATTTCATTTTTGAAAAGTTTCTGTATTACATTGTAACAGGAAATAGAATATGTTTGTCAACTATTGAGCATCTTTCGATGAGCAACGTTTTTCCTCAAAAAATCAGCAGTTCTTCAACAGCACAAATCTCGGCAAATCTAACTTAAAAATTTTAAGCATATGCTCAGTTTTGAGAGAGACCTCTCACTTCGTCGTTACAGCTAAAAGAACATTGAGCTTCACACCAGGCGCTCACCGGATGCCACATGTAAATTGCGCTGCGCGACCGACGCGGCGCCGAACTCGAAACTCAATGATCATCTGTTTGTAACAACACATCAAAGCGTCCTTCTCAAAAACCAAGCCTATTATTGAGATTGCGGAAATTTGTGCCATCGGCTGGTTATTGAAAATCTGAATGGAAATCTCTGTCCAGTGAAAGATGCTTGTAACAACTCGAAAACCGAGTTTCTTGAAACCTCGGCATGTTCATAATATAAAAGTTTGAAATTGAGAAGAAAGCTTAGAAAACTGATCTTTTTTTAAAGTTTCACGAAGTTGGTATTTTTTTCCCAATGGATTGTTCTTCTTTCCGATCGATAGGTTTTCGCGGTTGCTTGTGGCTGACGTTTCGGGAAATACGCCTTCTTCAGAGCATGAACGTAATACTCGTTGTAGCTTTATTTTATTGACTATATACTGTGGGAAAGAAAGGAAAATAAATTGAAATTCTAGGGTGTTTACGAGCGGGAATTGATCAGGGAAAACCACTCACCGTGCAATCTAGTCTAAAGACTACCGATGTTGTAGCGCGAGGGTGACGTAGGAACCCGCCCCCATGTCATTCGGTCAAATTATGAATAGGTGCCAGCTGAGACCCTGCTAGAAATCAATCTGAGATAAGGTGTCATGTGGTTGGTTATGTTAAGGCACTCTCCCTTTTTGTTCATTTGCAAGTTTCTGGGATTTATCCAGAGAGCTTCAATGGCTTTTCGCGCTGATGTTTTTGATTCGTGCCCTACGATTTTGACTACTACCTCGAAATCGCCATCGTTGTGCATTTGTATCCTGTGTGTACCTAGAGGTTTACTTGAGTCTTTATTTGCTTTTCCGTCTAGGTGTTCTTTGATCCGGATGTGAAGTGGTCTGCTCTGCTTCGCCAATATATTCACCACCACATATCTAGCAATATGAAAGGTATATTGTACCTACGCTCATGCAGTCGCCATCTCTACAGCTGGGACAAATAACGCAGTCCTTTATATTACATAAACGGTCATACAAGCTGTTTCAAACTAATTGACGACGCAGTGTTTTAGAAGGAATTCCTATAATTCCTACAGAATCTTCTCGACTAGAATGGGACGAAATGGGAGTGAAAATTGACGGTCGACAATTAAACCATCTTCGCTTTGCTGAAGATATCGTTCTCATAACACCAAACATCAGCCAAGCGGAACGAATGTTGACTGATTTTCGATAACGCCTGTGGAAAGATCGGTCTTCAACTGAATCTAACGAAAACAATGTTCATGAGGAACGGATGGGTTTCTAACGCCCCATTCACGCTCAACGGAACGACAATTTCCGAATGCTCCAGTTACATCTATCTAGGTCGTGAAATCAACATGATGAACGACCTAGCCTCCAGAGTTGAGCAGGAGGAAACGAGCGGCTTGGGGAACGTTTAAGAGCATCGAAGATGTAGTGAAGAGGACAAAGAACATCCGACTCCGTGCCCACCTTTTCGACTCGACAATTATCCCTGCCCTAACGTATGCAGCAGAAACCTGGTCGCTACGTAAGCAGGATGAAAGATCACTTGCCGTTATCGAACGCGCAGTCGAAAGGTCGATGCTAGGAGTATCTCGTATTTCGCAAATGAGACAAAGGATCCGAACTTCCGACCTACGTCAACGATCGAAAATCAGAGACGCCGTTCTACACGCCAGGATATCGAAAATAAGGTGGGCCGGACACGTGATGCGCTTCAACGACAACCGATGGACGAGAGCCGTTACCGACTGGATTCCTCGGGACGTCAAGCGCTCTAAAGGAAGACCACTGACCCGTTGGTCCGATTTCTTCACGAAAGCGATGAGAAGAAGATATGATGTTCAGCGAATCCCTAGAGCGAGGAGGACCAACTGGGCTACTCTTGAACGCGATAGGGAAAATGGAAGGAGTTGCTGGTACCCGCTTGAGTCACTCGATGACAACGGGACGACAGGTGTACAGGTGAGTATAGGAGGTACCCTATTGTTTAGGTGTGCGCCCTGTGTTCCCATTGCAAGGCTTTTCGCGCTCCTTTCGGGCCATAGCGTTAGTTGTTTTTCCTCCATTGTACCCCATCAGAAATGGCTATTTTTCGCGCTAAGTCTAGTGATTCACTTCTTCATCGTCTCCCGTGCAAACACTTACAGCTGTTCGATACATATTTCAAATAAGTGCTTCCATAGTTATGGTGAAGGGTGAGAAGAAGGGTAATGTACCAAGATGCTTTTGTTACTAGGTTTGCGATACTATTTTGTGTTGTAGCGCACTTTTATTAAGTTGAACTTGAACGCCTGAGAGAGGGAAGCAGCTCTGTCATTTGTTGTTCTCGCGTCAACTTAGTAAGCTCCAATTGTCCGTTTCAGAATTTCGAAGCATTTATACATCTCCTCTTGTGTAGAGTAGATGATAAAGCAATGGTCGATATATCGGCAGTAGAGTATTAGACGCCGATTAAAAACTGGAGCTTGCACTTTTGACATGAACGCGATGGCTAAGCTGAGTGCTATGTCTTGCCCCATTGCCAACCCTCTAACTTGTGCGAAATGTTTTTCTAACCACCTAAATATCAAAGATCTTAGGCATGACTTAAGGAGTGTGACATGCTGTTGTACAGACAAGCCAAACATATCTATGCTTTCTATGTTTTCTATCACTAATTTATGCGTGGCTTGTATTGCGACGTTATTTGAGACGTTTTTTATAGAGCGCTGTAACATCACAACGACTCCATTACATAGATAAGATTTGGACGCGCATTTTTAATGTGCTCTATGATGTATATTGGTGTGGGGAGATGAGTTAGTATGATTGTAATAATTGCGACAATATGAGGCTAAGAAACCATATTATCCTATTGTCGACCTGCCTACACAGCTAATGATTGGTCTAACTTTGAACGTAGAGGGATCGGTAGACCCAAAATCACTAGTTGGAAGTTTGTGTATTGAGACGCCGTTCTAGACGCCGTTCTACACGCCAGGATATCGAAAATAAGGTGGGCCGGACACGTGATGCGCTTCAACGACAACCGATGGACGAGAGCCGTTACCGACTGGATTCCTCGGGACTCAAGCGCTCTAAAGGAAGACCACTGACCCGTTGGTCCGACTTCTTCACGAAAGCGATGGAAGAAAGATATGATGCTCAGCGAATTCCTAGAGCAAGGAGGACCCACTGGGCTACTCTTGCACGCGACAGGGAAAAATGGAAGAGTTGCTGGTACCCGCTCGAGTCACTCGACGATCAACGGACGACAGGTGACAGGTGATACAGGTAGAGAGCGGGGCAAGTTGGTGATTCAATTTCTAGTTAACGGATAATAGATTCTTGTAAACTCGCAGCGTTTGCCGTTTGGACCCATTCTTCGTTCAATTTTTGGCATTGTGATTTATATTCATTTTCAGAGGAAGGTCGATAGAGAGAAGCATCTTGGAGATATTTCTCCGTTATATCAACATCCAACTGACGAGGAATGACTACAAATTCTTTACTCTTATCGCTAATAGATAAACCGGATACTTTTTAAGTTTATCAGCTCTCGGACTTCTTTTATGCCACGTTTTCGTTTTTTCGTTAAGTTGGAGCTGAATTTGCTTTGTCGGTAGCGATTAAGTACCTGGAAAAGTTCGTCTGAAAATGTTCGGAAACTTGAGTCAATTTTCCTATCAGGTTGTTGCTGTGAGAAGAACGTTCGTGGAAAAGGAGGTGGTGATAGTGTTGTCTCTCTACGTTGTGCTAAACCTAACCTTTCTTATTTCGCTTTATAACGGAGTTGATCTAGGACTTTGTGCAAATCACAAGCGATAGCACGAAGCAATGCTTTGGAAAGGAGTTGAACAAGGGAAAAGCTTGACCCCAAATGCGACTCTCCCTGAGGGTTATGCCTCATGATATGGTAACTCTGGAGGAATTTGGCGCGTCTTTAAGCCTCAGATATTCCTTCGAACTCACCAGAAGCGGGGTTTCTCTTACTTTTTGAGCCTGAATTTAAACTTAAATCTCGCTTCCGTAGTAGGTTTTAAAATTTTCTTCGTAACTTATGTCTTATGGCATATCGAATATAGTCACAAATAGACATAGATTCATCTACTAGTCTTTTCCAAAGATTCCTAACCAAATACTGAACACAATGATGTTCTTTATAGACGCATCTTTCCAAAAGTGAAAACAGCTTGTTTTGTGTATTTTGCAGACAAATGCGTAATAAACGCATGTGAATGTTCAGTAATTGGTGCGAATCATATAATATACAATAATATAATATATTTAGGTAATCGGGACAAGAATATATATAGGGGGTTGAGAAAATATTTCGCACAAATTAGAGAACTATACTTCTGCTATCGACTGCTTTTTTACAGACCTGCTCAAAATGATTTAATCTGATAAGGATATGACTTATTTTGAGCCATAGGTCTAGTGCTATATAGGCGCCTATTTCGTCCTATTGGGACTCATCAGTAGCACCCTCCCTCGGTTCCGTCGATCACTTGAGGTTAAACAATCCTCTAAAGGAATCGGCGCCGAGTAAAAACTAATCACCCAAAGTCGGATGATGGTCTTACCTGACTTTGTGGTGACCGGCAGTCGAGCTTACGGCTTTTAAAATGAACTATACTTCTGCTATCGACTGCTTTTTTACAGACCTGCTCAAATGATTTAATCTGATAAGGATATGACTTATTTTGAGCCATAGGTCTAGTGCTATATAGGCGCCTATTTCGCCTTTTCTATTTTTTTTTATTTCATATCCTTATCAGATTAAATCATTTTGAGCAGGTCTGTAAAAAAGCAGTCGATAGCAGATATATAGTTCATTTTAAAAGCCGTAAGCTCGACTGCCGGTCACCACAAAGTCAGGTAAGACCATCATCCGACTTTGGGTGATTAGTTTTTACTCGGCGCCGATTCCTTTAGAGGATTGTTTAACCTCAAGGGATCGACGGAACCGAGGGAGGGTGCTACTGATGAGTCCCAATAGGACGAAATAGGCGCCTATATAGCACTAGACCTATGGCTCAAAATAAGTCATATCCTTAACAAATTAGAGAGTTGGCAATGGGGCAAGGACTAACACCCAGCTTAGCCATCGCTGTCATGTCAAAAGTGGAAGCTCCAGTTCTCCATCGACGTCCAATACTCTACTGCCGATTTATAGACGATTGTTTTATCATCTGCTCTACACAAGAGGGGATGGATAAATGCTTCGATATTCTGAACGGACAATTAGAGTTTATTAAGTTGACGAGAGAAAACAACATTCAGAGAGCTGGCTTCTCTTCTTGAACGTTCAAGTTCAACTTAATGAAAGTGGCTACAAAACAAAATGGCATCTCAAGCCCAGTGACAAAACATCTTGGTGCACTACCTTTCTTCTCACCCCTCACATACTAATAAAGCGTTTATCCAAAGTATGTATTTAACAGCTCAAGTGTTTGCAAGGGAGACGATGAATGAAGGAAATCACTAAACTTAGCGCGACAAACAGCCATTTCTAATGAGTACAAAGAAAGAACAGCGACTAATGCTAGGCTCAAAAGGAGCCTCGCAACGGGAACGACAGGGCGCACACCTTAACAATAAAGTACCTCTTACAGTGAATTTCATATTAGATGAAGTCAGTACCGCTATTGAAATGTGTCTAAAAAAACCGTGGTTTAGATGGTTCTGTAAGAAATTCAGAAAGTCCTTCTAAAACACTGCGTCGTCAATTAGTTTGAAACCGCTTGTATGACCTTCTGTGTAAAACAAAGGACTGCGTTATTTTCCCAACGATAGAGACGGCGACTGCATGAGCGTAGGTACAATAAACCTCATCACTTGTAAGGCATGTGGTGGCGAGTATGTTGGCGAAAAGAGGCAGACCACTTCATATCTGCATTAAAGAACACCTAGACGGAAAACAAATAAAGACTCAAGTAAACCTCTAGGTACACACAGGATACAAATGCACAACGATAGCGATTTCGAGGTAGTAGTCAAAATCGTAGGGCACGAATCAAAAACATCAGCGCGAAAAGCCATTGAAGTTCTCTGGATAAATCCTAGAAACTTGCAAATGAACAAAAAGGGAGAGTGCCTCAATATAGCAAACACATAGCACCTTATCTCAGATTGATTTTCTAACATGGGTCTCAGCTGGCACCTATTCATAATTTGACCTAGTGACATGGGGGCGAGTTCATACTCACTCTGGCGCTAACAACATAGGTAGTCTTTGGACTAGATTGCGCGGTGAGTGGTTTTCCCTGAATCAATTCCCGCTCGTAAACACCCTAGATTTTCAATTCATTTCCCTTTCCTTCCCACAGTATATAGTCGTATAAATAAAGCTACAACGAGTATTACGTTCATGCTCTGAAGAAGGCGTGTTTGCCGAAATGTCAGCCACAAGCAACCGTGAAAAACCGATCGACCGGAAAGAAGAACAATCGATTGGGAAATAGCTACCAACCTCCTGAAGCTTTAGAAAAAGATGCTTGAGTGGGAAAGAAAAAATGATACTTTTATGTTTCGCGCTAACAAATTTTTAAGCCACTCTCATTCCCTGAACAGGCAATTCCCATAGGAGTATTTGTAATCATTCAAAAGCACAGTTCTTTGCCTACAACCGTACGTTACCGACTTTTTAAAATACCCTTTTATGACCTTGTAGTATAGAGAAGAAAGACGGATGAGAACCGAAATTTTATTCTGTATGCTACAGCAATAGGATGGGGTGATTTGAAAAAACGGTAATGCATAGCAGTAACCAGAGATTTGAGCTTTTTAATGATTTCTAACGCTTATATGAAAAATTCCTATCCAGCGAATGAGGTCGGCTCAAATATCTGTCGCTGTCTAACATGTAATTGCTGAAAATCGTAGTTCACCTATACAGCATAATACTGAATCTGATAAGGATATGGCATTCTGTGAGCCGATAGGTCTAGTGTTATAATCAGCTTGAGACTAAGTAATCCTCTAAAGAAACCATTTGAAAAATAAAACATCCCCTTGAGATTCTCGATATTCAAGCTGTCGATTAATTATTAAAGCCTCGAAAAGGAATAAAAAATACTCTACTTGAATATGGGTGCGGATGAGAGAGAAGCACCGAGAATACTTCTCTATAGAGACATACTTCTGACCAATAATTTGCATAATGCCGATGTTCTAAGATTTCCAACCAAACACGGCTGTCCCTTAGCGCTCAGAACTTTCCACTATCTATAAGTACCCAACCTTTTCTCGCTTACCTCAACTCTGAATAATTGAAAATAAATGAATGATTGATATAGACTTAGTTATAGTGAGAGTTATCGAGGAACTAATATCGAATACAGCATGCATTATCATTTTTTTTTCAAAATTACTCATTGTTCTAAATTTGAATTCACTATTTAGCCCTTGAGTCTTGTATAAAACTACGGTGTATCAAAACTAGTGTTTTTCTTGGTACTGATCTATTATGACGGCACCAATTTAGGCCTATGGGTAAAAGCGTATTTTTCGCTTCTGCAAAACGTTTTTGTAGTTCTTCGATAGCTCAAATCAAGTGAATTTCAATGGCAGGTTTAGTTTCTCAAATAGCTTATTTTTTGCAGCGTACCAGTCAAAATAATATTTTGCTCGTCATCCGAAGATTTCTCACTGGGTAAAAGCTTTATTGTAATGAACTGCTGATCATTAGATAGAGAAAATTTTTCGAATTGTATTGGCATGTAAGGCTTTCGGAAAGGACTTCGTTCGAACGTTGTAACGAAAGAAAGAATATTGGGTTTCACACTCAGCGGGCGCTTTTAGTAGGCTAGGGTGTGTGTACAACTGTAATACCAGTCCGCTGCATAAATCATATGTGGAATCTTTTATGAAAATCGGCGATTACTCCGATGCTCCAAATTTTTTTTTTGCATGTTCATGTGCTTTTTCAGTAATAAAAATTTGTTGAAAATGATTTATCGTGTTTCAAAGATTGGCAAACTCACAGCAAAATATAGATCACTGTTCAGGAGGCAGGAGAACTTTGGTCGCATCCAAGAGTGATTTGAAAACATTGTCACCTAAATCGACAATGGAAATTACAGATGGGACATTGGCGAAAAGCAAACGGAACAGTCACATTATTTCATATGCGATTATTTTACGCCACATGAACTCATCCAAGTAGGACTCCAAAAAACGGCGTGCGCTTCCTCGGTGTTGTCTTTGCGCCATTTTCCAGATCCCCACATCCTTTCGATCCTCTGAGAGTGAGTACCTGTGTGTGGATCTACAAATTGTGATGATGGTTAACCGTGAAGTGCTGGAATGCTGAGATGGCTTGTCAACCAGGACACAGTATTGCGAAATCCCTTCTCTATACCTGACGATGCGTGGTGGCCAGGTGACGTCGCTGCATTGCGCGCCCTAATCGATTACAGCTCACTAGTACTTCCTTTCCAAAATTTAATACATCACTGGAATCAGCAGTTTTCAGATTATGAACGGTTACTCAGACGCTCGAGGGAAATGCTCTCTAGGACGCGTTGAAACGCTTCAACTGTGAAATATAGTTTTATTTTGGCTGTTTCAGCGAACTGAGAGGTTCCCTTCAGAACCTAAGTATATCGCTGGAATTGTGCAGAATTGAGCTATTGATTAAGTTACGACTTCAAGAACAAGCAATGTGAGAAATAATATAGACCTTTAAAATTCTCTTGATTTGAGCTATCAGATAATCCTACATTCGTCAGATAACAGCAAAGAATACGCTTTTAACGAAGGCCTTTAATGGAGCCGCCATAATAGACAGTACCGTTATGTGATATCCTCTATACAATTCAATACAGTTTACTAATTGTCGAATTCAATATAATTGCGCAATATACCAACGTTTTCCTTTAAACAAGACTCATAGATTTAAACAAGATTATATGAGCGGAAAAAGAAAATGTTTCTCTATTGAGACGAAAGTTGAGAAAATTTTGCGAAACGGCGAAAGAACCCTTAATCAAAAAGCGGAAATCGCGTATTATGTTCTGTGCGCATCCATTTCTATAGCTGCCCCTTAGAGGTGGGGTTTAAACTACTTTGACATTTTTCAAACTGTTTTTCAAAAGTTATTTCCACTTTCGTCTAATACCTTGGGAAAGCAGAAAAAAACCAAAAATAAAACTTCCTGCCGCAAATCAAGTACAAACTAAAGAATTCCAAGATTTTGATGTAAGCCGAGTTTAGGGGCTCACTGCATACGAGCTGTGCAAAATGGAATGCAAGAGGCAACGAGACAACATCCAAACTCAAGATGTAAGCGAATTCATTCACTACTATAATTGAAAATTAAATCTCGAGGAAAAGCAGTAATTCTACGAAATATTTGCTTTGATTTATTGACAACGGAAATCAATTGTACTCAAGAGGTCCAGTCTAGATGAAAAAGAAACTAGCGTGATTTCACTTGTTGATAATTCACCATAGAAAAAGAGTTCCCTTTTCATAAAAACATGAATTGTGCTTATTTCTTTGAATTTAAATCTCTGTGACCCATCATTGTGAAAAGCACATTTAGCATCCACCATTATCTGATTTTAGTACGTTGAACAGCTACGGGCCGAGTTGGCCGCCCGCCCAACAAGCCTTGGTCGCTGAATCTGTTGAACAATCCTCGGCCGTTAAATCCGTAAATCTAATGACTGTCTCGACATCAACTACTGAAGCACCAGAAGAGAATTTAGTATTTCTAGATAACTTATAAGGTGTATTCGGCGATATTTTCACAGCTTCACAGTAGTTTGGCATATTGGTCATCTACTTGAAAAATCGCGTTGCATAAAAGATTTCAATGCTCTCAATCCAAGCTTGCGATGTAATGTCATGAAAATTACGTCTCAATTTTCAGAAAATCAAACCGTTTTATTTTGATTTAAATCTTCACTGTGACAGCATGCACACGTTTTTGAGCAAGCATGAGCAGCAGTGGAAAGTGCATTTCAAACTTTCGCCACAAAAATCTAGTGATTCAGGACTCAGTTTGTTATTATTCCTTTGTACTAAAAAGATCATCTGTTGTTGCAAGGTCACAAAATTGTCATCACTTAAAAATAAATCAGTCGGAAGCAGAATAACTGTTAATGCATCAAAATCGGCGATAATGTGTGGTTAGAACGTCTGATAATCCCACAGCTCAACACGGGATTCTAAAAACTCTAAACTCGCAGCCAGTATGCCAAAAGAATGGCGAATCTAAAATTGGACTGCACAGTAATACATTTAAAGGACACTACACTCGATTATGTACATGTAAAATAAATCATTCGGGAGGCAGAATATCACGTATCTCACATCACTCCAAGTTTTACAATTTTTCAAAGGTCCCAGAGAAGTACGGTGTAATCGCTCTTCATGAATCTGGGAATGAGGCAAATGCTGTTAGAACAAACGCATGATGTGGAGTTTTTCTCATCTTAAACGAGAAAACTCCTTTAGTCGATGTTGATGACGCTGAAACTTTCCTGTACCCATTCAATATCATGCTTGACCCCCTATAATTTAGTTGTTTTGTTTGACTAACGTACGGCTTGCACTTCTGATCAAAACAAAGTCACTATCAATGAATGTTAGTATCTGGAAGTACTTCGATAGGTAGCACGAGCCCTGCTACGTACTACAAAACGTACTATAAGCATCCTCAAAGAAATCTTGTTTTGTAAGTTTGTTACGGTGCGTTCAGAGGTGTGTGGACATAGATACAGATTTTGAATTAAAAAAAAAGTTGAAATGGAAATAAAGAGCAATCTTTGAATTTGTGGGAAGGGTCAACACAGCAGAACATGGAAATCCAAAATGATACGCTTTTAAGAGGATCACATTGTTGTAAACAAAAACTAAAATCAAAGTGATGTCGGTCCCACTTCGCCTTTTCGCACTAAATTTTACCACGGCACTCTACGCGCGAGGAAGCCCATCTAAGTATGAAATGAATAGGAAACCGTAATCACCTGAAATTAGCAAGCCGTATGTATGAATCCGTCTCAATGATGCTATATTATGTTTGTCTCACACAAGATAGAGAATTCGATAAAGAGTTACGGAAAGTCTTACAAGTTTTCTTTGAAGCTGTTGGTTTCTTCTAATATTATGATGAGATATATTTGAAAGAGAGGAGCTCTGTCTTGGGAGAAATACGCATGTGATACACAAATCTATTTTCGTTGCTACGGCACTAAAAAAAGCTTTTTCGGAGAACGAAACATTTTTAGAATTATCGGGATTTACGCTTGCGAAGGATTGTCCATTGTCTAAAGAGAGGGCTATGTCCTGCGAAATGTAAGAGCGATAATGCGCGATAACGCGCAACGCGTGTCAAACATAATTTCACTTCTAGTACTACACCGCTATAAGGCCTCTTAAAAAGCAAAAAATTTCTTTGAATTTACGAAATCGAAGCTTGCGAACGACTGCTGAAAGTTTATTGGAAAGTCTTTTTCCAAGGAAAAATCCCCTTCAAACATCTTTATCGAATATCGAAAAGCAGCCAGCTGTTCTGTGTGAATTTTCTTTCAATTTCAAGATAGATTCCGAATACTTTTCAATAAAAATCAAAGTGCGTTTAGAAATACGATGTTTGTGCTAAAAATCCTGCTGCTACGCTTACGAGAAAAAATAATTTTATTACCATTTGAGGGAAGGCAGCAGAAGAGGGCCTTTACCGATATGGAAAGATAAAAAGTTTGAGGACACAAATGAAGAAGTTCATAAATGTGTTCGAAGTTTCATATGTACTCTCTGCTTGATAGAAACAAGTGATTGGCAGTGTTCACTTTATTGGGCTTCAATGAGAGAAATTTCTTATCAATGTAGTCAACGACAGCCATAGCACACACCAGCATTCCTAAATAGTGCGCAACTCATGTACTGCCATTTAAATCGTGGCATAACGATCCACCTGAACAAGTAGCGTATTATCAACACATTGAGCGTGTTGTGTAATACTACTATGGAAGTAATTCTGAAGCTCATTTTTTAAATTGGTTAAAGCCGAACTTGCAAGAAAAAAACGGACACGTAAATGCATGAATTACTTTCGATTACCTTCAAGAATTGTAGAGCCTTCTAAGTAAAATCATGTCAAAACCCATTTATGAAGGAAGCCTGGTGTAAGGAAAGTGAACTGGATCACCAACTGGCTAGATCGATTTTTACATAATCGTTGAACTTTCTCTGAGTGCGTATAACAACTTGGAATACAACTTGATGGAAGACAGGGAGCAGCATGAGCCGAGCTGGAGCCTTTGTCAGAGACCACTGGCCAATTTCATTATTTTAACACAGATACTTGTTTGACTCTACAGTCCCAGTTTTGCAGCATGTGGCGGGAACATGTGCCAGTACTATTTATTGGAACTACGTCTTTTGAGAACCCTTTCAAAACTGAACTCAGGTTTCGTAGTTCACATCTTGGAGGGATGACCTGTCTTCGGAACAAAAGCAAAATATGCATTGAAAACAAAATTGATGGGGGGGGGGGCGGAGGGGGCAGGATCTTCATAACGAGATGAGACGATTACTGCAGAATGAAAAGAACAGTGGAGAGAATTTGGAAAAAGTCATAACGATCTCGGGGAAGGGCCACCAAGAAGATGAGCTGACATGTTCATTGAACGTGCCAGATAGCTATAATTCACCCTCTAAACCAATTTTCAGACCTCTAAAAGATGATCAAAATAGGATACGAGTACGACCACCTTTTCAAATGCTAACTGTAACGCAGCAAACCAAATGGAGATACCGAAACCTGAACGAATCCTGAACAGGGCCACCTAAATGTTGGTGCACATTACCATCGCTCAGTCAGTCGAAGCGAGAAATCATAACGTACGTTACGCACACAATTGTGTGTATCCGCAGCTATAGCAGTTCACAAACATGTCTAAGTCACTTGAATCCTCTTTGAGGTCCTTTCCCATTTTGTGAGCCGTACAATAGAATGATGATCTGAGTTCACTTCACCTCGCCAAAGACTGTTGCTAATTACCAACTTAACACTGATTTCAATGCGACGCTGTAATTGGTTTGGCGGTTTAGGATTAATCACGGCAATTGTGGATAATTTAAAATTGCAGTTTTAATGTCTTAGTTGCATTGTAACAAATTTCTGTAAAACCGCAGGCACAGGCAACAACAAAACCCCAGAATGTACTAACGAGGCTAGTAAGAATTTCATGTAAAACAACGCCCGGAAAATATACAGCATGTCACAAAAAAGGACTACCAAATTCTCGGACCGCCGCCGCACCCAGAAGGCGATTCAACCATCCTCACAGATGAGTACTAAAGTATGAAGGTTAAAGGTGCTGAACACGCACATGTACGAGTTTGAGCTATCTAAAGGGATTCCGTGTTTTGCAAATGTAAGGGACAAAGCGATTTCAAAGTGTCTAAAGAGTGGATCCAGTGAGTTGGAAAGTTTAGAGTATGATAAAAAAATAGTTATTACGAAAGCCACATATTATGATGCTTTCCCTACACTGCTTGTACTTCTTTTGATTTCCGTGCTATGGAATCTAATCAAGTTATAAGCTGTTATGAAGCTCATGCGCGGCTAGAATATGTTATGTTCACATTTGGCTTAAGACTATTTAGAATAACTGTTATGCGGGAACGCGGGAGTCTGTTTGTGGAACCAGTATGACTCGATCACACTTTGGATGGATAAAAGTAAAGTGGAACAGAGCATAGTGTATGAAGAGAATCTCAAACAGTGTGGTATATTTACTTACTTACTTGGATACTTGGACGGTTCGTCTTCACTAGTTGTGCGGACCCCAGCACATAATCCATTTGTCATTTTGGTGCTCGACAGTCGTCCAAGCCCAATTTGAGCATGGCGGCTGCTGCGAGTGTCGCCGTGACCTGACAGATATCGGGAGCTGCGAGTACAGCTCCTCAACTCTTTTAACTATCACGTCCGCCTAAGATGTGGATGGTCGTCCTCGAGGTCGCGTACATTGTCGTAGAATTCACTCTACAATACTTCTCGTCCATCTGACGTATGTCTTCTCAGAACATGACCGGCCCATCCGCGTTTCGCAATATGTGTAGACCCTTGGGTCACGAAGATGGGCTCGACCTTGAAGATCTGAGTTACACAAGCCGGCCGGATGTTGTGTGCGCCCACTGAATTTCAGAAGACATCGTTCAAGAGCTCTGTGAGTGGTTTGTAGAAGTCATGACGTGTTGGAAGTATCAGGCCGCGTCTCAACCGACAAATGTTAGGATTAAGGGCATGTGATACTCCCGACATATTTCATTGACCCGTGATACGGTTTGGATATGGTTCATGCAGCAGAATCCTTTACGGATTCTGCTTGTTCAATTTGCTAAGCCTCTTCAATATTCTTGATTTTGCGCAGATGTATAATCTTCGTAAAGAGATTGAAGAGCACACTCGCAAGCAAATTGGACGATAATTATGAAAATCCCTTCGGTCACCCTTTTTATGGAGGATGATTATGCGCGACGTCCTCCACTGGTATGGAACTTTTTCCTTCTGGAGGTAGGATGTCATATGTGTAAGGAGTAATACATGTACATTGTGGCCTTCAACTCTCAAAAAGTCGGCGGTGGTGCTATCGAGTCTTGGAGCTATGCCATACTTCATGCTTTCTATCGCAACACGTACTTCAGATAGTGAAATCCTGAGATGGTTTTTCTCCAGTGGGGATTTTGAGATCCGGGACGAGAATTGTGGAACGGAAAAGGTTGGTGTGAAATTTTTGTTATATAATTGCATATTATGGCGAAATAGTTTAGTATTTCCATCTTCATTTATCAGGGATGTGAGTGGAACACTATATTCGCACAAGTCCCGACAGCATTTCAGACTAGATTGCTTTTTTTGCTGCTTCCAACAGTGCCTTCTACTTGTTCCGGTGAAGATCCTCCTGCAAAGCTCTTCTGTAGCTAGAGTTTGTTCTCACTCAAATTGAGTGTGTTGCATTAAGAATTAAGCTTCAATTTCCTTCTTCTTTTGAACAACTCCTTAGTGACAGTGGAGATGCGATCTGAACTCCTTGTTGGAGTAATTGAAGCGGACTCGGCACAACTTCTAAGCCCTTGATAAGCAGCTCGTAGTCTTCGGTAGGATATTCCTTTATCTGCCAGCCATGATTGGGCAGGAATTCACTAGGAATCTTTTTGCAGGACAGTTTCATCTGCATAAACAATATGGCACCTTTTCCAGCGTACGGCTCAATCAAGTCTTCGCGCGGTAAAGGCGGTGGTCGGACCTAGTACACAATGATGGGACTACGGATGTGTCAAGTAGGCACCATCTTCTGTTTGTGAGTAGGGGTTAATCTCCGCATGTGTCGTGCCATTAGGTGACTCCCATGTCAAGCGGCGGTGCTGTTTTTTCTGAAAAAGTGAACTTCCGTGGAAGAGAAGTGCTGCAGACAGGAGTCCTGCAAGACGATCCCGTTCTGATTTCTTTCTCCAATCATATTCGCTCACGTTTGCTCTCCTTATTCCGGCATTGAAGTCATCAACAATGAATTTGTAATAGGTCTTATCACTGCGGATATTTTTCTCCAGCTGACAATAAAACGCAACCAGTTTGTGCTCATCAGCTGAGTCGGTCAGTGCGTAACGGTTGATGATACTGATGTTTCTGTTGCGCAAAGAGAGCCAAGCGATGGGAAAGGACTTCATGAGAATCAACGTGATGGTTATGGACGGTGAACTACAAAGCTTACGCTGCAGACATTTGGTGACGAGAATTTTTCTAATTGAATTACTAGCGTCTCGCTGTTGAGTTCGCCCATGTCGGTCTTCTGAATTTTGTTCCTTGTACGTCAGTCACATGATATTTCATGCAGCGTGATGCGTCAAGAAATGCTTGAAGATCGGCATCAGTAGAGAGCGTTCTTCCATTGTACGTGTGAAGTAAGAACAGTTACCATGGCCTGTCGTTTTGAGTATTCGACAGATCCGGTTTCCGCGACTTCCTTTGTATCCCGTGATTTTCTAGCCTCTCACTGGTCGTCTCACTGTCTGACGCTATAGACGGGAGAACCCAGTGTACGGGGTACTGAGGCTGGATTATTGCTGGTTGTGCACAATGGATTCGTTGGATTTCACACTTTACCTTGCAAGGGCTATTTCAGGTCTGGCCTTTACGATGTTGGTTCCAAGGAATTAGTGTACGGCGGCGGATCCATGGTCTTGACTTCCTACCAACTGGTTCGACGATGGTGTTAAACCCGAAATGAATCAATAAAAGTGAATAAAAAGTTAACCGACCGCTCACGAAATCTGAAAGGTTTATCAACATGCCGGCAGAACTCCAGGAACTCCAATTGTGATGAAATTGGTAAAACTAGTAACAATAGTTCTTAGAATTTCACAGGTAAAGCATAAAGAGATTGGCCGAATATCTTGCTTAGCTTGTATGAATATTCATTTTTGCCTCTTTGTATCTAACACAATACTGTAGACTAAATCAAAAGAAGTCCTTATAATATCACTCACAAAGTAACAACGGATAGAGCACTTATACCATGGGTGACGTCGCCTTGGCAACTCTCTAACTTTTCCAAGTGCTTGAGAGGATACCAAGTCGTTTAAGTTGAAAAAAATCTCTCAAAACATACGTTTTATGACAGGCTCTAACATTTTGAAGTGTGGGAGAATAAGTTATGAGATGAAAAACTCCTTTTGAGTACAGTTATTGACGAGAACTGTGGATGAAGACCACTTAAACAAAAGTTCCAGTGAACATGCAAATTTCCAAGTGGCGAAGTGGCGAATTCGGCTTCTGTTTCTTATTTCTGATGTGCGACATAAAATCGTCAATTTTCACAGTATCTGTGCGACATGCAAGCCCATCAAGATTTGTTTTTGTATCTTCTCTGTAATGAAGCATCTTGTATAACGATTACAAATTCTCCAGTGACTTATCTCATTTCTGCAAATAATTTTGGAAGATCAATTGAAAAGTCTGGTTTAAAGTTTTTTTTCCCGATAAGTAATTAATTGAACTTGACAAGTATCCTAGATTCAGGAATAATTCAGAAATTTCTGCTCCCAACAACGATTTAGAGTAAATATTCATGTCCTACAAAGAAACGGTTGTATTCGATGCAGATCCTACATTATCGCCATTGAACAACAGTAGCGTCCGTTCTCCAGCTCTAAATTTGTTTGTGTAATGCGTTTGATTACATTTCAAATTTCGAACAGCCCTTTACTGGCAACTGTACCTCTAGCAATTTGAAAAGGCTTTAGAAAACCTTCCCTTTGCTGTGGGGACCTCAGTTCAGATGTAAACAACAAAGTATTTAGCATAGAATGCTCCACTTGTCTTCCAAAGTGTTATGAGAACACTCCGATCAAGAATATAATGAATTTTGTTCTATCTTGTTTGAGTATATAACAGCAGTGAGTGTTATACATAGCATTCAACATCGCGATTCGTGTCAAAAAAGCGCAAAAGAGTTGAAAATATGTTTATTTTCGAAGGTGTCTCCGTTTTGCTAGCAAATACAGATTGCTAGGACGCATGGGCGTTTTTCGTTATAGGAATACCTATTGAGATTTTCTTTGCACAATTTTGGTGCTCCTCGCTAAGAAGGCGTATTTCTGAGTAAATCTTTCAAGGCTAACTCCGGTTAGATACTGGAAAATCCTAAGCACAACTTTCTTGAAAAATCAAACACTGAAGATGTATTTACGAATTACGCTATTTCCAATAACAACATCGTCAAAAGAAATGTGAAAAATGTACTGGAATGCATAGCATCCCAGACACGTAGCCTACGTGTTGATGTGTAAAGTTTCTAGTATGACTGGGCGCTCTTTCAAGTAGCAACGTTTGTAGAAGCTCATTAAATAGTGATCCACTATTCATAGCAGTAGAGTTTTTTCTGGATTTCACTGTATAACTGCCAGTAAAGCCCTCTGGGAAGTTGGATTATGGGGTTAATCACACCGATAGTAAAACGTTTTGTTCTTTCCGATAGTCACAATCTTTTCATGAAACAAACTTTCTATTGAAATCAACATTTCTCGAGCTATCAAATGATCATAAAAGCATAGGTAAACTAGGTTGACAATAGTTGACCCCCACTTGTAGTACGATATTACAAGAGACCCAAAAATGTGGAGTGCTGTGCAGAAACATTTACGTGAGCCGGGAATCGAACCCAGATCCCACTTTTTCTAACGTCGGTGGTGCAACGGTAAGCAAAACTACCGGAAAAAGTGAGATCGGGTTCGAATCCCTGCTGAAGCAAATGTTTTGCACAGCACTCCACTTGTGTAAGTTGACAATAGCTGAAATAAAGTTTGCTTTTCGCAAAAAATGTGTTTTTCTCAAAAAAATATCAATTTTCCACACGTGGTCATTTTTTTTTCAAAATATCACCTGTCGTGGCATTGATCGTCTAGTGATTCGAGCGAACACCAGCAACACTTCCATTTTTCACTATCGCGTGCAAGAGTAGCCCAGTGGGTATTCTTGCTTTAGGAATTCACTGAGCATCATATCTTCCTTCTAGGCTTTTCGTGAGGAATTTGGACCAATGGGTTGGTGGTCTTCCTTTAGAGCGCTTCATATCCCCGGGAATCGAGTTGGTTAGGCTCTCGTCCATCGGCTGTCGTTGAAGCACATCACGTCTCCGACTCACCTTATTTACTGGAAGTATTAGTATAAAAGTTCTCCATGTGATTATTTATCTCTTTGTAGTTACTAAATGCCTCTAACATGCAAACTTTACTTATAAGAACCTACAATCCTTATGCAATGTTAAAGTGACTGAAGAACTACTCTTAATTCTAAGTCTAATCTTCTCTTCGCTGTTATACCGTTCCGAAAAGTTTGCCTAAAATATAGTAAAAAGTCGTCTACAAAAACAATTTGGGCCAGCAAATCAAATCGAGTGCAAAACATAATTCCACTTCTGCTGCTAAAATACAATAGGGAGGGTTTTTATAAAAAATATAGCACACTGTTTGAGCTGTCAGGATTAGAGCTTTCTATTAATCAGTAAAAATTATGGAAAAGTTTCTGTCTAATAAGAGAGGCTTTGAGACAATAGCGGGAGAACAGGGATACACGTCATTACAGAAGGGTTGGACAGAATAAAGACCATTACAATCAACATACCTATCAACAAGAAATAAGTTTGTACATTCGTAGCATTAGAATCGATGCCTTGAGATTAGGTAAACTATGGGAATTATTTTTTGCATGTTACATGCATGTTTTGCACATTATTGCAACCAACGGGTTGCGAAAGCGTTTTCAATGGTGGTTGGTGGAGTCAAAGCACGGCGACTACAGAGGATGAAGCAACTTCGTCGCCCGCCAACTACCATTTCTTCAAGCGTCTCGGCATCTTATTGAAGAGAAAACGTTCACCCAACCAACAGGACGCAGAATACCCTTTCCAAGAGTCCGTCGTATCCCGAGGCATCAATTTAAATGCTACAGAAACCAACAAACTCACTTCTCAGTGGCTAATATGTGTTGAATGTAATGGCTCTTATTTTTACTGATAAAATGTGTTTGAGCCTAGTTCTAATAATTTAAAATTTGCGGTCTAGAACCACAGTTACTTTTCCACTGACCTCATGTCAGCCATGCCGAACCAACGTTGACCTATTTCGAGAACATTTCTGGAAAGTAGGTTTCCGATGAAGTTTTACAAGAACGATGTTTACGAAGAACGCATTGGTTTTGAATTCCTATTCACCCTTTACAAAATCAATATTGCCGAAAGGTTCGCATACGTCTGCTTAGTTTGCAAAGTCAATTAGATGAAAAACTAAGATTTAGAGTTGAGCAAGAGTAAGCAAGCCATCTGGAGAGCGTTTGAGAACATTGACGTTGTTGAAAAAATACAAGGAACATCCTACCTCATACCCAATTTTTGAACAGCAATTACCGTTGCGTCCACAAATGCTTCAGAAGACTAGTCGCTGCGTACTCAGATGTAAGATCATTTGGAGTTATGAAAAGCGGAGACGAAAGGTTGATGCAGAGAGTGCCGTTCCTCTCAAATGAGAGAACGAATCCGAAAATCTGACCTGTGGCAACGATCGGAAATTGAGTGCGCCGTTCTGCACCTCAGAATGTGCGATCCTTAGGCTAGACACATAATACGCCTGTTGACAGCCGACGTACGATAGACGTAGACCGGGAGAATCCTTTGAAATGATAACACACAATAAGACGGCCACCTGACACGGCTTAACTTCTTCACAAAAAACCTATGAAAAGGACATGATGCCCAAGCGATTCCTTCAATGAGGAGGACTAACTGAGGCTATTTGAAGTGTTAGGAGAATATAGAAAGCCCCGCTCTAGTCACTCGACAATCAGCGAGACAGCAGATTATTGAGTTGACAACAATCCACAAAAAATCGTCTTTAAATTCACTGATTAATGACAAACTCGTGTTGGAAGTGTAGGGAAAATACTGCAGTGAGTTTGTTCGTTGATCAACAATTCAACCATAAGGACACGGAAGTCTGAAAACACAAAACGCTGTAAAGGCATTAGCTTATTCATCGACAATCACTGCGTAAAAATCATAAACAGGGTATATGATAATACAGCGCTGACAGTGCTTTTGTTATTTGCGAAACAGTTGAAACAAAATTCATTACACTCCAAGTCGGAAACTTTTCAAAAATACTTTGGAAATAAGTAAAACTTTCTGCTTCGAACACGATGTCATTTACTACTGGAATGGGGCTTTCATAGCAAAAGGATGATTTTCAAAATATTTCATACTACGGTTGGAAAAGAAGTTCTGGGGCACTTCAGTAAGCATGGGATAACTCCCTTGCATATCATGGGCATATTACACTTTCTGATGTGGGATCTTCCGCTATGAGTTAGATCTTATTCGTGTTTATTTTCACTTTGTTACAAGTTTTCGCCCTGTCTAACAAATAATCGCAGTTCTTGTTTTATTGCGTCATCATTGGAGAAAGGATGTGTCACATCGAGCTACAGCGATGACATCAACGAAGTTGAAAGGGAAGGCACAACAAGCAAATCTGCTGCTGAACGGTGGTTCCAACGTTTTGGATTTGGAGATCGCGACCTCTAAGGCAAGCCTCGTTCAGCACGTCCAACAAAGTTTCAGTCGTTCAATGAAGCTGAAGATGCATGTTAAGAGTTCTTTGCCTCAATGTCGAAGGAACTATCGACTTCGTCTAGATCCGATACTTGGCGGACCGACGGCAGGAAGTCGTAGAAAGCGATTGCCTTTATTTGAAGAATAGCTATTATAGCTTTTGTTTGAAATTCTTGCATGAATGTTCGATTACTTATAAGTGCCTCGGAGCTTTCTTTCTGATTCTAATTGATAATTTGTTGAAAACGCAGCGGTCACTAAAGAGCTCTCTAAAATGCAGAATAGGCCATCGTATGCTCCGCAGCAATTCAGTGAGATAAGGACGTGTAATACCATTATCCAACTGCGAAAATGCCGGAATGGCATCAAATTCTGTTGTTTTTTCTCTGTAACGCAGCAATTTCTGCTTGGAAGCTTTACTGTGGGTAGACATCTTCAGGTCTTCAAGTCTCGGAAACTGATTGAGTCGTATTGATCACTTAGTGTAATGAAGAAATCTCCAAACTTTCCAAACGATTTTTCAGAAACAGTACAGAAATGGAGAGACAACTGTAGCGATTGTAACCAAGACCCGAAGAAATGAGATTTTATTATATGAATTGTAAATAATCAATTTTGTTTCGTCTGCACATCGTGCGAGAACTGCCGAAGGACGGCGTTCTGTGAACATCTACCTTGAAACGTTTGAAAAGATGAACACGGTAGCGTATGCTTAGGACCACATAACCTGCGTTCTGAAATATCGTCCACTTTGCTTTCCCATTTCGACACATTGGCGATTTCAACTAAGTAAATTATTACCTTATCTCATTGCAGCATTTGATGTCTACACGCAGCTGTTTAATCTAAGATCCAATCTTGACACAATTTTTTGCCAACATCCTCATATTGGTGGTTTTTTGGTAACATCTCATTACACGCTAATTGTCAAGCATACTATTGAACTTCTATAGATCTACTCAATTTAGCTATAGGTTGACCAATTATAAATTATAATTTATGAGCGTGCTGAATGTGAGAGGCTAACAAGAACATCAAAGTTTCACAAACGCATTTTTGCTTAGAAATTTGTTACCGAAAAAGTTTTGCAACGATAACTGTGCTTCATTTTTATTAATCGACATCTTTTCGGAAGACTTTTTTCTCAGAATTGCATTTGTGATTCGGGCGCTTTGTCGATTGTCGCAGCATCAGAAATACGAAGGCGGGAGCCGAATATAAGCCGAGCAACTTGAGAAACTGGCGCATTCACTGGAATTTTTTTTAACTTGTCGTTCCATTTTCATTCAAGATTTGACAAAGATTTTCTCATCTGGATAACTGGTTTTTTGAGCATCGCATCAGCGCAATATGTCACGAAATACGCTTTTAGAGATTTTTTTCTGAATTAAGCGAGTTAAAGATCCTTTAAAGCACTTGAAAAAAAAAACCACAAAAAAATCAAAGATCAACCAAGGCGACATCACCCTCGTATAGGTGCGGAGTGCCGAACCTTTTATAGTCTCGTGGATGATCTGACACAAAAGATGTAAAACATTAGTCTTAGTTAAGTCTATAATACTTAATCTATTTTAGGAAAATGATTATTCTTACAAGCACGGCAGGACGTTCGAGCGGTCCATTTATGGTTTTGTTGCTAGTTTCAATCTCAGCCGTGTTTGGATGTGGAGTGATTCCTGGAGGTCAAAGTAATTAATAGGAATTGTTACGGAGCTATAGATATTTCCATTCTTAGATGGTTAAGAACTCTAATCAGAATAACTATGCCTAGCTCTCCATCACTGCTTAATTGTTTTCGCAGTCAGCGCTACCTATAGCAGGGTTTTCAACTCTATATAATAAGTTCTGTATAAGAAGAAAGGTAAAACTAAGAAGAGTTTGGAAATGAACTTTAATGGGCTAACGTTTTGGAATCTTCGTCTTCTCGGAGCCCATGATTAGATTTGATTGTCCACTGTCGTTCGCCCTCGTTGAGGTCTTCGTCTTCGTTGATGTGCATGTCCAATTTTCTTCAAAGGAACATCGCTTGAGTGAATAATGTGACTTAGCGATGTTATCGTACACAAGATGATTGCTATACAATTTCCCAGCGTTAGTTATAGGTTGATAGTGGTTTAAATGACAACATGCCAGGACTTGATAACGTGAAATGTTGTCTGAACCTTTTCAAAGTCGATGGCATACAGATCTTCGGTTATGTAGATATTCATCTTCATTCTGTTGTTCAAGAATGTCACTTGAGAGCACAGATATATTCTGAAAGATTGCCGAAATGTACATTAACCAGTTACATGCTAAACCTTTAGAAGGCTTAAAACAGATCTCAGAATAGATCAATGTTCTCGAAAGAAATTTCCAGAACAGCCGATTGAGAAACATTAGTCATAAGAACAACCTATACCTATGAGCATTGCCGAGTGAAATTTTTTAATTGGGATGGTGCTCCACTGAAAAATGTTGATTTGAACGACAAGGAAAACGAATAATTGTGGACGATCGACTCGAATTATCGGCCTTGAAGAAACGATGACATGAAAATATTGGACGAATAAAGTTCATTTTTCAACAATGTGGTGTTAGCTAAATTATGAATGGAAGTGTTATTGAATGCTAATGACGAGGAGAGAAGGTTTTCAAAGTACTTAATCATTTAATTTACAACCATTCGCTATAAAAAACTATGAAATTTCGTTGCAGCGAGCACTAGAACCTTCACTGCCAGCGGGCCCAGCAACTTACCTGTTATCGCGGTGTACACAGATAACAAGATATTCTCTACCTTATTTCCTGGTATTGCAACTAGCAAGGAAGCTGTTCAGGCATTTGTACAGCGTTTTGCAATGCAAAACAGTAAGTTTAAAGCTTAGGCATTTTATTTCTTTCGTGAATTCGAAAAGACGTAAGAGATGAGCCGCATTTTTCACAAACCTTTAGCCTCCTGGAGCTTACTTTACTTGCAAAGCTTCACTTATGCTTAATGAAACACTTTAAATCCACTCTTCAAAATGGTGAAGAAGAATTACTTTTTAGGTCATCGATGTTCTCGAAATTGAAGGTCGGAGAGCACTCTTGCCTGATTTTGTGATATCCAACATTCTGGGTCAACTTCAAGTTAATACCTCTTACGAACCATTGCTATGTCAGATCTTCAAGAAGCCAGAGGAAACCCGTAAGTCTCATGTTGTGGGCATTCATTTAGCAAATTCCAATCCGAACTATAAGGGCATTCAAAAAGCAGAGCCATAATTATTTTTTTTTTGCAAACAAAGATAATTTCTACAAACTTATTATAAAATATCTCAGAGTTTGACTGATCTATCATGGAGCCATAACATCAAAATCTTTCAAATTGAGAATATCTTTTCAAATGTTGCACATATTTTATTTTGAGAACGATATAGTATTCAGTGTGTTAGTAGGTGATGGTTTGTAGGTATTGAAGAGTATAAGAAAAGTAGTGTTCAACATTGCTTTAATTTTTTCAGTTGTCTAATGCGTTTAAATGAAATGTTTTTAGAACCTATAGTTTCTTGCAGAGGTTGCGATGGACAGCTGCATTTACGTCGGTAGCACGGTGACGGGAATTTGCCCAAAGGATCCGCCAATGAATAAGATGTGTCAGGAAGTTGCAACGGCTATCGACGGCAGACACTTGTCTCTCTCAGGAACTCTCACTGTTTGGACAGCTTTTTTATCTGTGCAACTTCGTTTTACGAAAAAAAAATTCTATTTAGACTACGAGCATCATTATGGCTAATTGGTCGAGATCGATGTGGCAAAATGTTGTGGACAGAGCCCTTCGAATGTTAAGATCGGGCCCGTTCGGTGCGCATCTGTACACGGTTACGGTCACTGTCAACTGAAATTGAAAGTGAACTGTGATAATATTGAGACAAACATTTTGATCTAATTGATGTTCATTGCGGAAGTACGCTAGCAATAAACTAACGACAATATGGGTGCTGGACAATCGGAGTGGAGCAGTAAATCATATTGAAATGCACAATGTAATGAATTTGTGCTTACTGCTTTATTTGGAAAGTAATTGAGAGGTTCCCATACACATTTTTTACAGGCTGAATTCCTGCTGTGAAATAAATAGTATTATAAAGGATTATAAGGTAGCTGGAACTGATTTTACACCACCCTCGCTCTGAAGTTTCAGCTAAAAGTTCACTCATTCGCCTATCGAATGACCAAATCCCGTTTCCAGGTATTCACACTTTGTGTGCTGTAAAATTAGTGCCAACGAGTGTATTCGTTTTTATAGATGTTACTCATATCCACAATGGAAGTTGGTGAGTGGAAAAAAATTGGAAACATTTGATCTTGTAAATTTGCGATTTGCATGAAGAGCTGCCTCTTGTCTCATGAAAAACTTCCAAAATGATAAATAAGAATGTAGTCGTTCAAAAAAAATCTGAAAGCACTCTTGCGATAGATTCATTAGGTTTATTACATTTTTTTGAATAAATTGTTAGAAACTTTAAAAACAAAAACCATTGATAAAATCTGAGTGCTTGCTCTATTGAATTCAAGGGGTAAATGACAAGGGTAAGCTATTCCAACACTCTCGGGACAAGTCTTCGATGGATTAACTCTGAAATTGCCGGCGAGGACGATAATGACTTTGTGATCAATTTCACTATCCCACATTTCAACATATAATTTGTTTTCTCACCGATTTCAAGACCAGTCAATTTTCTATCGACCGCAAATGATTTGACGGGTGAGGATCATGAGAGGGTGTAACATGAATTATTCACTTCAATTTCGAAAAAACTTGTTGCACTACTCCATTATAAAGAAATAGATTATTATACCGTTGAGAAACTAGGCAGTCGTTTTTCGCCTTACTCTGGTATACAAAATGGACTAAATTCTGATTTTGCATATACTTTCCTGGATTCTATTCGATAGTTTAACGAACACCCACATGGCATGAATGGAAATTCACCTTCAAACCATCGCATCGAGTTATGCGACAGTAAAGACAGAGATGTCATGTTTTCAACCGAGCAACACATGTTGGTAACCTCATGTCATCCTATAATGCAAGAAAATAATTGCCGTGGTCAGATCTAAGCAGGTTCTTCCGAATATATTGGGTTTGTAACATGATTTCTTTCGTATTTCGACAACTTTTGTTGATTCAGCTATCACTTATTCAAAGAAATCAATCAAATAACGCCTTAATCACTATCATGACCAATGATCCGCAACCTTTCACTGATAACAGTTTGAACGCCTTCCTTCCAAAAAAAAAAAAAAAAACGAGGATAGCGCGCAAATAAGCTGATGAGGTCGCTCTTGTAGTGGCTTTGGTTCATGGATTTTTGTCCCGCAGAAGCTGCTTCAGAGCATGGAAAAGATGCTAGTCCGGTGGAGCAATATCAGGGCTTTCACTGTGGTTGTGGTAACGTGGCTTTCATTTCGATGGTGAACGATGATATAACGGCATGTTCTTGTGTTTGTCCAAGCTACTAAAACAATCTCCAACATAACACATTCTTTTGGCAATTATGAGTCATGCATCTGATATGTTATGGGTACTTATACAATGCAATACACGTGTTTACGCACTGCAGCCTCGTCAGTTGCACGGTGCCTTCGTTTGAGGCAATCCCTCTTGAAGGAGAACCCCTTCACGTGTAGATATCGCAGGCGTAATATTTACAGGGGCCGTTAAGTGACGAAAGCACCTAACGGGCACTGTTGTACATTCGGTTGCTCCTGGCTGGTGATTGTGAAATATTACACCATTCGTTTCGAATGTTTCTATGGACCCCGCTCATACTCAATATGCCTGATAAACAATTTCAAAGTCACGCATGGGTCTGTTGTGGACACTGACACAGTGTACAATACGCGTATTTCGGCCTATCAGCTCCATCATTTGCACAGTGCCTTGTCGTTAGTTAGTTTCTCGGGTATCTACCCCTTACATATACGAATATCGATCACATCGTTTTGAACGAAAGATGAAATTAACTCACTGTCAGTATGACTCCATACTTTTAAATCTAACCGTGACATTCTTTACATGAATATTTAATTCAGATAGAAGATGATCAGGAACTGTCATGGAGTGAGATGAACAATCTACATGTAACGAATCCGTTCTCAACAAGCCCATGACATATTATGGCTGGTACAAATCGAAAATCCGATGCAAGACCACGAGAATGCTGCTAAAAGTTTTCTTATGCTGGTTTCTGTAAAGTCTTCTTAGTTCTAAGATAAATTCTATACGTTGACCAGGCAAAACCAAATAGCATAAAGAAATGAAATCTTGGCGCTAAATTCCTTCTGCTGCACTATAGTTCTTCTGCTATACTCATAATAGAAATGGTTTTCAACACCAGTTGTGGGGAGTAGAGAACAGCCTTTATCGATATGGAAGATAAGGATTTTAGAGCAACACGAAGGGAAAACATAGCTATTAGCGGCATCTTAAAAGTAATTACTGCTTACGAAAGACTAAATATCGTCAGTTTAGAGTCCTACATGGGAATCAAAAATATGGATTCCTTACGAATGTCTTTCAGCCCACGGCAACTCAAATAGGCATCAGCACTCCTTAGAATAATCAAATCCGAGATGCAAACATCACGATCTCTACATGTAATTGTTGATAACGAGCGAAATGAAGATGTTAAACACAGATACGAGTACGGTCCATTCAGACAGAATTCGTGTTTTGAAGCTAGAGAAAAGAATTTAAAACGGTCTCAAATTGTGTAAAGTGGATCAAATGATTGGGGAAGTTCTGGGCATCAAGAAGTTGCTAATACGGAAATAATGTGTAACAACTCGTCTCGTTTACTGGTCATGATCCTTCTAACTACACTATGCGAATGCTAATAAGGCTATCAGTAATGTCGAGCTTTTGCACGGCTAAAATGTGGTTTAATCTAATTTGGCTCTTTATAACAACTGCAACGTGGAAACGCTGAAATCTGCGTTTGGAAACAATCCTACTCAATCACATTGTGGGCTAACAAAAGCAAAGTGGGAGATAATAAAACCCATAAATGACATCGCAAACAATGTGTCAGAGTTTCTGTTAACAAAAAATCGGTACCTCAAAATCCAATCAGTGTACTGGTGCGACTTAGAACAACCCCAATTATGATGGAATCTGGATATGATTGACATCGGCTTTTGATATTTGTAGAGTTTGCTTCGCCAGTGTTTCTAGTCCTTTGACACGGATACCCATAATTCTCCATGACGTGGCTCTGCTCCCTCGCATTTCTTCAAAATTTTTTCTTTTTCATCATAAAATGTAAACTCACTATATTCAGAAACTATGCTCGATAAATTCGTTTCTCTAAAAACGTTAAAAAGAAGACCTCTGTGCCTAGTAGCAGTTCAATCGTGTAACAGTGTGCGCATGCGTCTCCATTATGAGGGTCGACGTTAATAGCTCTTTGAAACCATTCTCAAGCTTCTTTCACCTAAATACAACCACTCATACAGGATTTATCATGAATAGAATCTTCGGCACAAAGATAGTGCCTTTCGTTCGACCCAAAATGATCGTGCAGCCGCTACTAATACATGTGGGTTATGCTCGCACCGCTTCAAACCGTCAATGGACTTCGCGCGTCGACCATGTCGCTCCTCCTAGCGAATTGCTCCAGCTCAAAGACGTCTCGACTATCTTGCTGCTATAATATTTCTCAACCGAAATTCTTACCAACTTTAAGGAGGATTATGCCGAACGAGTACATTTTGAGAAAACACAGCTTTGTTGCGAATTTCAACTCATTACATGATGACTCTAAATTTGAGCAAAGTAAGAGTGTACTTACCTGAACCCTGACATTCCTGCAGAGTAGGAGCCAGCCTTTTCGAATCAAGTTCACGAAAGCCAAAGCGCAACTCCAGTCAAACTGACTCTGATCAGAGCTCTTCATTGAGTGGATTACGTATACGAGCCTTATCGCGTAAATCCTTCAGGTTCAACAAATTTCAGACCACATATCTCTGAAGATTGTCACGTAAATCTACAATTAGCTGTACGTCATCCTTAATATGAACCATATTGACACTCATGCATGATTGTTTCATCGTTTCTAAATCCACGTGGTTGAAAAGCAATTTTATTCAGCTGATGTATTGACGCTTTCAATTTCTAAAAAGTGGATAATTCGAGTCGATCGCCCACAGTCATTTGTCCTCGTTGTGGATCTTCGGCATCGTTGTTGTACAATTTGACTCTTTTTCGGCGAAGCACCGCTGGAATGAAAAACCTTACTCGACAATGTTCATGTAAGTATAAAAATTCTTTTACAGTTTTTGCTTTGGAATCGACTATTTCCAGAAATTTCGTTTAAGAATATCGATATATTCTGAGAAAATGTTCCAAGCATTTTCGAGGCTGTGCATGTCAGTGGCTTGAGTACATTTCGGCGGTCTCTCAGATTATGTCGATATTCTCAATCTAACAGTCGATCGGAGAGCAACATCTATGTGATCAGCAACAGTCACGTGCCTTGGGCTGGAATTAGACTCAGACAACATTTCACTTAGTCTGGTCTCAAAATCTTGTCATAGAAATCACTAGTAACCTATCACTATCAAGTGTAAGTTGCATAGCAGGCATTCTGTAAATAAGAACATCACTCAGTGAAGTTCTTTATTCGAGCGATGCTACAGCGAAGGAAATCAACTTGAATGACACCGAAGACGAAGACTACAACGAGCACGAGCGGCTATGAACAATCGAACTCCAATTATGGTCTCTGAGAAAACGGAATCGAAGAAACGTTAGTCCAGTAAACTTAATTCATCAACCTCGTGGTGCCAGCTAGATCATAAAGTCATCGCATTGGCAAAAACTTCTATTTTCTTTCCTTTAAATAGAATTGAAAAATTTGCTTTAGGAAGCGCGGACTAAGGCAACTATCAAGCAATGATGAAATGCTAGAAATCTCATTCTGACTAGAGTTCTTGATCATCCACGAATGGGGCTAACTGTGGCCCCACAAAAATCTTGCATTCGTGCCTTGATTTGCAGACATCACTCCACATCCAAACACGGTTGAGATTGTGATTAGTAACGAAATCCAAATTCAGTACGATGGCATAGTAAACGAGAGCTTTTCCCTATACAGGACACGTATAACTAAATCAAAAGCATATGACACCACTCTAATTTTTCAGCTCAAAGTTTACTCATCCTATTAATGTAGATGGAAATCTCAGTGAGTAGTCTATAAAATAATCATTTTTACATGTTGTCAACGAGCAACATAGATTTATTAGGTTCAGATTAGATGAAGAAGAAACCAACGTGGACGAATCGGTTAAATAATTGACATTTGGATGAGTTTTCCCTAATCATTGACCTCCAAACAGCAAATCATTCTGTCATTCAAAGCGTTGCAACATATCAGTTTAAAAGCACATCTAGCACTCATTATTATCTATCTATAGTATGTTGAGGAACTGAGGGGGAGTTGGCCGCTACGAACAAGTCTCGGCCGCTAAATCCGCTAATCTCATGGCGGTCACTGTATTAACACTGAAGAACCACATGGCGTCAAGGAGAATTTAGTAATTCAAAATAAATTACGAATATTTGTCCGACGAAATTTCATCCTGTTGTGGTGAAGTGTCTCAATGATTAGCTCTAATAAGAGATCGCACTGTACAATTGAGTCACAATGTCTATATTAAGACTTCCAAGTAAACGTTGTAAAAGTTCAACGTCTACAAGTACTCAATACATCATGCTCTTTCTAGCTTCCCCTTATTCCTTATTGTGAGCATCGTAAAGAAGTTTCTCAGCATGCGCCATAAAAGTGAAAAATGTATAGCAATTCCCTGAAGGAGCTTTGCTATCCTTTCGGGAGCTACATGATAATTTAGGCAACGCAGATGGTCCATGACCTTGAAGAGCAAATGGCATCGCAGAGGTCCGAGAATCTTAGACAGAAAATGGTTCAAGTGGCGAGGATAGCACCGGCTGCCGCCAACTTCAACAGTTCGATCGCAGGACGTCATCCGAACGGTCGTCTGTTATCAGACGGACCACCTCACCTCAATTCATTATCGATTCATTACTGCTTTCTTTACACTGTCTCGTTGCCGTGTATCTAATTGTTGTCATAAGGTAGCGATCATACAATTGTCAGATGAACTCAATGTAAACTCAACGATGTAGAGTGTTTTCAAAAACGTTTGCGTCAGCCGGGTGCTGAACCCAGATCTTACTCATTTCGGGAACATGTGCTAAACCGTTGCACCATTGACGCTCGTTCTGCAATCCACTCTCTCTACGCTATGACGCGTTCTATCAACAGCCAACCGTTGCGGTGTGGCGGGGAAGTCATTATCGAGATTGAACCCACCCACTTTTTTGTTGATAGATAATAGGTTTCAATAATAAATCCGAAATCATTTGATTTGACAGCCTATTGAGGCGTTATGATTGCTATAATAAAATCCAATAATGTTGAGTGGTGTGCAAAAAACGCGTTGCAGCGTAGAAAGCGTGGAGTGCAAGAGCGTCGGTGGTGCAACGGCTTAGTACATGCTTCCGGAAAGAGTAAGATCTAGGTTCGAATCCCAGCTGACGCAAACGTTTTTGCAAACCACTCTACATCAGTGCGATTATTGTAACATCATGACACCGCAATAGGCGGTCAAAATAAAGTCATTTTCGATTGATTATTGGAACTCAATACATCTGTGAGCGAACATATCACTTACGTGGCCGAGCAAACTCATTTAGGCTATGCTTGGCTTGCCACCGTGACTAAGGAATTCTGCTCATATACAATCAGTAGTGACCCCACTGCTATCACAATTACTCACCCACTGGATCCTGCCGCCGGTGCTTCTACTCCGCGGCGAACATGGCAACCCCGAACTGACTCCGCCGCCTACTTATGCTCCGTCAATAACAACATTCTTGGTATCGTCATACGACTATACATCTCCTTCAATCATATCTACACATAAGGATATGTCGTAGTAATAACAAGTTGATATTATATTATTATTATAGTAATGTCTGTATATTATAGGTTGTTTGGTGTTACCCAGCTGTTTGGCACCACGCCAAGTTTGGTTCCACCCCAGTGTTTGGTATAACACATATAAAGGATTTGAACTTTGTGCTTTTGTCAGTTACAGGACACAGGTTGGCAGAAGGTCAGTCGATCACAGACTAAAGTTCTGCCCGACGAACTCGGAAGTGCAACGAGCCACTTCAAAGGGCAAAGGCCGCCGCAATCAAGAAGTTCGACGCGTGCAGCCTAAAAGTCACTGAGCCGCTGAGGACATTCCAACCATATTCAGATATTGATTGGATCACTGCGCGAGACAATCCAGGGACCAAAACAATACAAAAACCACTGAACCTCCACCAGAAAGTGCATTTAAGAAATTTTGACAGAGACTTAATTACATTGAAAATTTGACCAGTTACATCACTCTTTTCCAAGAGGATCTGCCTCTACGACAAAGTCACAAAATTCTCTATCACTTTGGAGTAAACCAGTCGGAGAACGAAACGCCCTTCTGAATTGTAAGGGCCAACGATTATCTCTAGTTAGAATTCCTGATACTCCATCGCAGAACTATCTCGAGATTCGAAGAAAACATTAGACGTGCACTCAATATGCCATGCTATATGGACATAAAAATGGATGATGTATGTAACACACTCACTGGGGGTTTCTTATGATTACGTACATACAACGCCAGGTAAGTCACTTCGTTCTGACTTCCATGATCTGCTAGATGTAGCAGAGACAATGTGATTGACCTTTATGAAGCTGAGAAGAACGAAAATGTTGTCTCCAAACAAACGTAGCTTCATTGGGCTTCATCATCTCAGATGAGAAATTCCAATACTCAATATTGATGCTGTTGGCTTTGTCCTATATCCATTAAATACCACATTTAATCCTCATAAAAATCCGATAGTCCTGTTCCGCGATCCCACGACTTGCACTTCTGATCAGAACAAAGTCACTATCGATCAATATTGATATCTGGCACTACGGTACTCGATACAAAAATACGGAAATCTAGGTGAGCAGAAAAGCATGACTGCTTAACCTATTTTATTTCAAAAATCGGAAACGGTGATGGAGATTACCTTGCACAAATACTCTCTGTACTTACCTTGTCTCGGTACTTTTCCCTATCTGCACCTAGATTCAAGAGAACACGTTTTGTGATCTATCTAGACATTTCAGAAGTCATTTGATAGATTGAATCTCGAGAATTTGAGCGGTATATTTTTTTTAAATGGCCTTTATATAGCGCTATAACGGAGCAAATGAAATTTTAATTCGCACTCATGCATTTTCGCTGAGCAAAGCTTTTGCTTAAGAAATTCAGTGACTATTCGATAGCACAAAGTTCGACAAATGTGATAGTTTATAAGTCAGCTTTTATAACAGACCACATGACATGTTGGCTAAAATAATAATTACGAGATACGCCAAATAATCATTCATCAATCATACACGTGTGTTGCCAATTGTTGATATGTTGAAATTTGAGCGTGGTCTTAGTAAACACTCGGAGCGTATTAGATAGTGTTTTCGATTTTCTATGAGACAGGTTTTGGTGAGCTGCACCAGTGAAATTGATTTGCATGCTTACACTGTGGTGCAGATTCAATGGTTTTCACTGTTTGTTCCCTTTGTGCTGTCACGCGTTATACTTCCAACTTGCGGCAGGCTGAACTTTAGACTGTGTGATCGATTGACTTTTGCCAATTTGTGTCTTGTAACGGGTAAGAGCACAAAGTTCAGATGCTTTACATGGGCTATGCCAAACCATGTTGTTGTACCGAACAACCTATAATATACATAAATCACTATAATAATACATACATGATTACGACATATCGTTATGTAGACATATGCCTATGTGAATGTGAATGATTGATTGATGAGATGTATCGTCGTCTGACGGTACTATGAATGTTATTCTAATTGACGGAACAGGACTATGCGGCGGAGCCCGTTTCGCTTGCTATGTTCGCCCCGGAGTACAAGCACCGGCGGTGAGATCCAGTGAGCGAGTATATTGTATTATGATAGCAGTGAGGTCACTACTGATTATGTATGGGCAGAATCCCTGAACCGCGGTGGTAGGCTGAGCATAACCTAAGTGAGTTCGCTCCGCCACGTAATTGATATGTTCCGCTCACAATCCTATTGAGTTTCATCTGACAGTTGAACGCTACCTTATGACAACAGTCAGACACACGACAAGAGATTCTGTGAAGAGAACAATAATGAATTGATATCGACTACAGATGAGATGGTGCAGATAATGTCAGATGACTGTTTGGATGATGTCCGGCGATCGAACTGGCTGTTGAGGTTGGTGGCAGCTGGGTGCCGCCCTCGCCACTTAGGCCATTTTCTGTCTCAGGTCCTCGAATCTCTGCGATGTCATTTGCTCCCTAAGGTGATGAGCCATCTGCGTTGCCTAAATTATCATGTAATTCCAGAAAAGACAGCAAAGCTCCCTTGGGAGGCTTACTACACATACACTGCATCACTAAGTCGATGGATTTTGAAATATTGGCTTCAAGCCATCGCCTTTTAATGACCGGTCGATAGCTTAAATCTCGGAAATTTCGGTGGTGCGCTTGCATTTTGCAAAAATTTCTTGGCGTGCTATAGCAATAAGAATGAAATTGAGCTGTACATTTGAATACTTTTCCGCGGACACAGCTTTTCTCTTAGATTTTCGTTCACTAATCAATATAATCAATCTCAGCAATTTTAATTATATGCTTCGTTTTCAAGAAAAACGTTCTGTTGCCTTGTTA
The DNA here is from genome assembly GCA_019055375.1 of Parelaphostrongylus tenuis. Lineage (NCBI taxonomy): Eukaryota > Metazoa > Nematoda > Chromadorea > Rhabditida > Metastrongylidae > Parelaphostrongylus > Parelaphostrongylus tenuis. The sequence continues at coordinate 38,213 of JAHQIW010005692.1, forward strand.
CTGTTGAAAGAATATTGGATTTTACACTCGATGCGTATTTTTCCTCCTTATGTAAGTGAATTTCGCAACATTGGCATTAAATCATCTCGCTCCCGAAAAAATCGCAGCAAAAGCGACAAGCCACTCAAAGAAAGGCAATCAAGTTCTTATGAAAACATGGCGGGCTACAAGCCAAACGTCACTGCAGATATGGGCATCAAATGAAGCTTCATTTCTGCTCACAGATTGCTTGGTGATGCCACAAAGTAGGTGTCGTGACAGAGTCAGAATTAGAGTTGGAAATTGCTTCAAGAGAACACTCGTCTTTCCTTTGTAACTGCTATTCGTTTCCTTCAGGACGTGCGCACCAAGTACGACACCCAATATTCTTGTGGCTCTAACAACGCATCATGAAGTTCATTACGAAAATCAGTCACATCATTGAAATCGTTCAGATCTATGCTATCGAATGGTTACTGAAAGTCTGAAAGAAAAGCTATGTACAAACGAAAATCGTTTCATCTCGAGTTTCTTTGAAAACGAAGAAAAGTTCCCAATAGAATAGTAAAATATCGATCGGCCCTTTTCGTCTCGCGCTGCCACGCCCTCTGCCACCGTCCTCGCCTTGTCGAATAGTGTGGTAAAACAATGTTACCAAAAATGTCAACTCGATCTTAATATCCCTTCAAAGAAAATAACTACATCGCTAGTATCAGAAAAGATTGCGCTATCAGAATATTACCAATAGTCTAAAAAAAAAGCTCTGCCTGGAGAGGTTCAAAGCACAAATCAAAAGACCAGAAGAGGTTAGGAGATCAAGAGTATTTCAAAAGGCAATAACATTCTCGAGTTCTTTGAAGCATGTGCTATAGTTGAACACTAGCACTCTGAGGAAGGAATTTCGTCAAGCGAAATGTTAGTGAGATAAAAGAAAAAACACGTGATTTTATAAAACGTGAATTTATTTTGAATGTTTTAGCGTTATAAAAGAGTGTTTCGAAAAGCCGACAACGTGTTTCTGTAGCATCAGTCTCACCTTTCGAATGTTTACTGACATTCCCATGGAATAAATCTTCTCCATCGAATGGAATCGATTTTTCATCCGTTCCTTCTAATTAGAAAGAACCTGAAAATCTTTTTGAATTGTTTATAGGAAATCTCCAATCTTTTCAAGTTGTTTGTTAAAAGTCTTCTTGGTCCCAAAATGAGAATGTTCACTTAGCAAGACCAAGGAGCGTCCAGAAAAAACGGTGTTCTCCCTAAATTTCTACTGTTGCGCTAATTTCCTTCTGATATACTAGAGTTATGAATTGCCTCCGACACCATTTGCAAAAAAAGCGCTAGAGGACGGACTCTATCGATATGGAGAGATAAATCGTTTGAAGAAACACGAAGGGGAGAAAGAAGAATGTCGCAAATTTCATTAGTACTTCTTTATCGTTGAAGGCCAGTGATCAACAGCTTCGTGCTAAACATGAAAATCAGTGAGGAGAATTCCTCACAATATTTTTCAGTCCATGACAACAATAATAGGTTTAACAATCTTCAAAGAGAAGTTGAACCCGGAAGACGAATTTGACTACACATAATTACTACATAAAGAGAGCAGTGAAGATGCTAAGCACCACATATATATGAGTACGGTCTATCCAGATAGAATTCACATTCAAAAGCTAAAAAGAATCAAGATGTCTAAGTGTGTAGAGTGGGGATCAAATGGCTACGGAAAGTCTAAAGAATCAAAAAAGCTATTTCGGAAGTCACATTTCATGATGCGCCTCCTATACTGTTTATGTTCTTTCCATTTCTATTCTGTGTATGTCAACAAGGCTATAATTAATGTCGAGCTTGTGCACGGCCACAATATGGTTTATTTAGATTTGGCTCTTTACACCAACTGCAATGTGGGAACGCGGAGATCTGCGTGTGGGAACAATCCTTCTTGATCACACTGTGATCAAATGAAAGTAAAGTGAGAGAAAACAAAATCCATAAATGGCATCCCTAACAATGTGTTAGAGCTTCTATAAACAGAAAATCAGGATTCAAAAAATCTGCCAATACTGGTGCCGCTTAAAACAACCCTAAGCATGATGGAATCGGGGTGTTATTACCAAAGGTTTTCAAAATTTCTGCAGTTTGACTCCGCCAATGTTTCAGGTCTTTTGACACAGATACCCATAATTTTCCATGATGTGGCCCTGCTTCCTCGAATTTTTCTCCAAGACTGTTTCTTGTTCATCTTAAAAAGTGATTTGTGTTGATAAACTTCTGTGCTATAAAGAAGTCATAAAAAAGACTTCTGTGCCTAGTAGTAGTTCAAACTTGTAGCAGTGTGCGTATACGTCTCCACTATCAGGGTCGACGCTAATAGCTCGTTGAAGCTATTCTCAAGCTTTCTTAATCTGAAAACGTCCGAGTAATATGTGCATATTTATTAAATGAAAGGTATAAGTCAGGAGGCGCTGTGGCCGAGTGGTTGTGATCCCAGTCGCGAGGTGTGCGAGCTAGACCCGCCCCAATACACTTTGGCATTCAACAAACAAACGCCTTATAAAACGCCATCCTCGAGATTGCAATGGGACGAACTCAACTACAGTTCTACGGCGTTTGAAGGAAGACAAAAAAGAATTGGACGCTTGATGGTACTGGTATTCGAATTCGTTCAGCGGAAAAAAAAGGCTTACGTAGATGGATCAGTGAGGTGCCAAATGGTATACGTCAACACCATTTGATCGCACTGCCGAAAGGTGTAGCTCAGAATGATGGCAGCATGTTGCCTCTTGCCTTGAACAGGTCTAATGTTCCACTACTGGACTGACAAAGCTTCTTACCGCTTAAAAGCCGATCATATAGACAAGAATTAGGATTTAAACTTTTCACGTTTCCAACCGTTAATTAAATCTCTCGTGTACTAATCACTCTGCTTCACTAAGTACCATGGTTAACTTATGAGTGCAGAGTGAATGTGACAACATAACTATTTGAAATCGACAAATGTGAATGGCACAAGTTGTCTTATAAAAACAAATAAGAATTGACGATCTTTTCCGAATGAAATCTTGCCTTGACTATTTGTTTTTGTGACTCTACCAGACGACTCACCAATAGCCATGAAGGAAAAGCACTGGGGCCTTTTTTGGTCACAAATAAGCAAAACATGTTAAAATACTCATAAATGACCTTAGACTTGCTAACACCTACCCCTTCGGCGGATATTTTTCTAGCTTCGTCATAGTTATTCCCTTAGAGAGTAATTGCACACAACATCATATAAAGTCTTGCAAAATTTGAATACTTGGAAATAACTTCTATGAACCTCCTATATTCGATGACGAATCACCGCATGCACAACTGACTCCTTCTCGACCTTCTCTGAAACAGTGACTTGAACTGACTTCTCATGTCCTTTATGATCAACTCTTTTGCCCTCTCCAAATCAGCCAGACACCACTCAAGCAGAGCACTCTTCATTCATATCAGCGCCGAAAGAGCACTGCGTCAGGCTTTTTGCAGAAGACGAGGAGCACGTGAAAAATCGATTTTCTCTAACTCCGACTTAACTGCAGCCATCCAAATTCCCCCAGAGTTAGTGCTGTGTCCAAATGACTATGAAAGTAATGGACCGAGTGACAACTCCGCGAGAACAATTGTCGGAATCGTGATTAAATGCAAATTTGCTCTGAAAACCATTGTTAGGGGCATGTAAAATGGCCCCCATGTACTCCATGTCTGCATAAATTTCAGTAAAGAGATCATCCAAGATTTTTATGCAATAGAATATACTGAGACACACCTTAGCGAGAATTTCCCTGGCTCCAGAGACATCAACACGTAATCATCTTGATTTTGCATATATTAGCCATAAAGCCTCAGCTTGTGGACAAGAAGTGGTCGCATCGGCAAGAAGTGCCTCATATTCCTCTCTAAACGTGAGACGATTCACGTTAGGGATCTAATTAAAATATGAAGTAAAAAATGAAGAATGAAACAAACGTTGTACGTGTGTTTTTTTGAAATGAGCAGATGCAAGCCGAGCGCCCTTGCGTTTTTGGCTGTTTTTCAAAGCATGGGCGTAAATCGCGCGGACACATGCTAGAGCTCTGTAAATACGGGCAAAATCCGGATCTCAAAGTACTACTTCCTCGACTACAACTACCTAAGAATTCTTGATCTTTACCCTATAGGTTTTATATCTTCGTTTTCTAGATCAGTACCGATAATATTACTGCTAAAACAATCTCATAACAAATCCGGTATCAACGAGGACAAATATTCTCAGAAACGCAGCCACGACTGAGTAAAATGCCATCTATTTCATGAACCAAACTCAAAACTAAGTGAGCTCAAGAAATGGCAAGCATTATGGCTTGACAACTGAGTGTGCAACCCGCTCGTTTGGAACCAACGACATCCTTCATCGAATGTTCTCGATTCAACTCAATCATATTTGCAGTTAAGGATGGCAAAGCCTAAATTCGGATACGATGAGTCAGACAGCAAAATTCTGACGTGCAGAACGACTCATACTACACCAGGCACGATTGAATTTCTCGTCATTCACTAGTTCACCACACCGTTGAAACATTCATCGCCAGAATATACCCTCTGTACGATTCGATCAACCATATTCTTTTCCCCTCGTGGTTTCCTAGGCGAGCACCACAGAAGCAGATCTGACGATCGGTCGGAATATGTTCTTGGGCCTTTTTGAGAAATTTACGTGCATTTTTATACGTTTTCAAGTGTCCCATAATCAGCAAGGGCTCGGTACTCTAAGAAAAAATAGTTTCATTTTTTACGAAACCTGCTACTACTACTTCATAACTCATTGATAATTCAACAGCTTGTGTTCATACAAAGTTTTTCAAGATAAAAGAAAAAATAGCGAATTGTGAAAAATGTACACTCTACTCAAAAAAGTAATAAACTCACCTACAACATTACACTGCACGAGTAAGCAATGCGCGTGCACCCGATGATACTTCTAACTGAATATCAGCTTTCCAGAGACAAACAGAGGTAGGAATTTGCTTAAAGGCCTTTACGAAGCACCTGAAAACCGTTAGAAAAGGTTGAGCTCTCGGAGTTGATCAATCACTGGAAAATGTTCTATTGGACTTTATCAGTCACGTTGGAGGTGACTGAACGAATGTCTCACCACTACAGTGACTCGCGGTCGTCTACCGATGTGCCAAGTCAGTGCTATTGTGTACCAGAGAAGTTTTGGAAAGTTCATCAACCATTTAGGGATGGAGAACTTGCTCAGCCTTGGGCGTGGGACCGAGCTATTGGCCATGTGTCTATCGCAGATCACATAGACATTGTGCCACACGCGCAGGAATTGCATAACTCATGACAGTATTTTTAGTGGGTGGCAATGTAGTGAATGCCACGAAACTGCGGAAACACGGAACTGCCACATCACGAAACTGCTTGTTTGCTGCCACCATTGTTCGCAGAAAACACATAACAAAGCCTATAATTATGCAACGCTGACGGAGCTTCCGCTTTGTCATTCAAAAAATTTCCAAGACAGAATTTATTGCATCAGAAGTCGGAGACTTCTTGCTAACGTTCTGGGAACGAGTAGAACTTTCTGCATTAAAAACTGTGTCGTTCACAAGTGATTTTAGTACCACAGCGAACCGAACATTTCCGAAATATCCTTGAGCCGTTGGAGGGGCAACCGTTTGTAAAAAGCTCTTAAAAATTGGAAATCCAAACGCCGTGAACAATTTGCAGCAATTTTATGAGCTGGAAAACGAACAGTGCTGTTGTTCAATAGAGAAAATGTAAATCGGATTTAGTGTTTTTTTTCGATAGATCAATATTAGCTTTTTATTGTGGCCAAAAAAATTCGGTTATTTGAAACCCTAGGTTAGCGAGAGCCGTGCTGCTTCAAAAGCTTACTGTCGTTCAGACGATTTTTAGAGACATTTACAGGAGTGAGAAGGTCGTAATCGCTCCACATGCTTCACTACACAGAATGTACGTTAACACATTTCGTTTTGACGGCATATCGTGCGGAAGTTGCGCAAAATGACGACACTCTATAAACTTCCACGTATAATGAGACACTTGAAACGTTTAAAAGACGAGCAGGAAAGTTTTTGTTCAACACCACATCACTCGAATTCTTAACATCGACTACTGAACTTTTCAGTTTCGATGCATTTGCGATTTTATCAAAGTGATTTATCCTATTTCACGGAAACTCTGATTGCCTTCACAGCTGTTTATTCTAAGTCTGCCACGATTTCCCGCTAGCTTCCTCATATTGGTTGATATTTGGTAGCATCTCTGCTGTCTCTCAACCATTCATTTTGAATTTTTTTTTTTGATGTGCTTCATTTTGCTATAGATTGATCTTTTCGTCAACTAGGGATGGTTCACGGGCGATTTTGAATTTGAAAAGTCTCTGAGAATATCAAAGTTTGATAAACGCAATTTCTGTTTCTTGGAGAGCTGCCAAGAATTTTGTAATGAAAATTATCTTTCGTTTTTGTCATTCTGTTTCTCTTGCTTTCCTTTACTCATGCCCTTGTTTAGGAAATTTCTTTCGAAAGTCCAGCGCTGTAATTTCGGAGCTTTCTCAATTGCGAGTGTTTTATTAACTTGAGGTAAAAGACTTTTGAACATTTGCTGAAAGTTTAAAGTTTGTGCACAAAATCAATAAAAAAAATAACTATTCTTTAATATAAAGACAACATTGTCCCGAATTTTCTACCAGCGATCTGCAAGCTTTCGGATCTGCTCAATATACCGTTCCTTGGGTTTCAAAACTAAAAACTGATGACTTGCCCTTTTTTCAACTTGATCAAATGTCTCGAATCGGCGTCCACGCAGGTAGTGTTCCACTGAGGGCGAACGCGGACAATAATCGAACGGAGCAATATATGGACTTAAGCTAAGTGGGATAAGACCTTGACTCCCTCCAATTTATCAAACTTTTTTTAGTCTTCTTACGGTGTGAGGTTTCGCATTGTCTTGCTGAAACAGCGCACGCATTCGACGAATCAATGTCAGGTACTTCATCATAGCGTTGCCGTAGGAGTTTATAAAGTAAAGATTTCTGAAATATTTCCATGAATTTGCAGAATTCCATACTGTGTCAAACAAACATGAAATTTGTTTTTCGCGGGTGCTAAGAAATTTTTTCCTCAATCCAGTATTTCTGCGAAAATCATGATTTTATGTCGCAGCATCAGAAATGAGAAGATGGAAACAGACTCAAACACGAAGAGGAAACGAACGTGTAAAGGAAATGCTCAAGTATCAGAGTCATTGTTTCACCTAAATTTTCTGTCAAGGCTGATAAATCTCAAGTTTAATAACAAAAATTGCGCTGCTCATGTGTATCACGCATCGATCTACGGCCGCTCATACGCCTTATCCCACAAGCAATGCGTGGTGTGTTGGAAGCTCAGTATGGATTTGTCAAAATTTACGCTACCGAATGATTAATACGATGAAAGAGTTTCCTTCTACGAGAAATACGCGTGCGTGAAACACAAAATTTTCCTCTAGCTACAGCGCCTCAAATAAGACTTTTTGAAAAGCAAAAATTTCTAAGCTTTTTACGATTGAGCCCATCGAACGCCTACTAGCAGTCTAAGGGAGGAGTTTTGTTTAGCGAAATATAAACATAATCATAATGAAAGCAAGTGGCGGGTGTGAAATATCATTTTATTCTCAACAATGCAGCGCTGTCAAAAGGCTTTCAAAAAAACAAGCACATATAGTTAGTCTCTTGAGATTTAAGCTTCTAGATCAAAATTTCTCCTTCACAATTCCGTGACGTCTTACGTAAAAGAGCCGCAACATGTATCGGAAGATTTTGTTTCAAATAGGAAAGATGAGATTATATGAAGCACTTGTTGAAAATCAAAGCGCAGCCAAGACGAAGTCACCAGCGTAAGAGCGCCGAGTGCAAAATTCGTCGTTCTTTCGTAAATAATCTGGTGCAAAGATGTAGAAAGCGTTCTTGATCGTAGCTACAATATTTGGCTAGATTTTTAGAACGCAAAAATGGATATCCCCACAAACAGTGCGGGGCAGCCGACTGGTCTACTCATGATTTCGTTGGTAGTCTCAATCTCGACCGTGTTTGGATGTGGAGTGATGTTTGCAGGTCAAAGTAATGAGTAGAAAAATGTTATAGAGCCAGAGATATTCTCATTACTGGATGATCAAGAGCTCTAATCAGAATGAGTTGTATAGCACTTCATTATGCGAGATAGTTCTTCGTCTGCGCTTCTTGAAAGAAGCGTTCTCATTTTACATATCGAAGAAGAAAACCTTTAAGTGTTATCAAGGAAGTGTATTAAGATCTAACAAATATCACGAGATTGACAAATTTGTCGTTCATATATTTGTTGTAATAAGGTAGCGTTCATACAAATGTCAGATGAACTCAGCGGAATTGTGAGCGGAATGTATCACTTACGCGGCAGAGCAAACTCACTTAGGCTATGCTCGGCCTGCCACTGTAAGGGATTATATATATATATATATATATATATATATATATATATGTATGTCCATATATGATCAGAAGTGAATCCACTGCTATCACAACATGCTTAACCAGTGGACCCGCTGCCGGTGCTTGTACTCGGCGGCGAGCATTGCAACCCCAAACTGGCTCCGCCGTCTAGTCATGCTCCGTCAATAACAACATTCATGGATGGTACCGTCACACGACAATTCATCTCATTCAGTAGTGTCTACACATAACGATATGTCTTACTAATGTACATATTATAATTACGTTATCATTATAGTAATGCATGTATATTATAGGTTGTTTGGATTTGAATAAAGGATTTGACCTCTGTACTCTTGTCCCTTACAAGACACAAGTTGGCAGAAGACCAGTCGAACACAGTCTAAAGTTCAACCCGACGAACCCGGAAGTGCAAGGAGCCACTTCAAAGGACAAAAGCCGCCGCGACTTCGAAGTCCAACTCGTGACAGCACAAAGGTTAGTGCGCCGCTATGGACAATCCAATCACATTCAGACATTGATTGGATCATACCAAGACAATCCAGGGAACAAACCATAGAACCACTGAACCTCCACATATAAATTAGCGCATCGGCTACAGACCTTTGCTACAGTTTACACACAAATAAGCGACGTTTCCACCCAATTCCCTGGTATTGCCACTAGTAAAGGTGCTGCTCGGGCATTTGTACAACGTCTTGTATTGCAAAAACTGAGTTTACTTAGGAATTTCGAGATCGTCGTGAATCCCGAAAAGACGTAAGAGGCGAGCTGGCCATTTTTTCATAGATCGCTAGCCTCCTAGGGCTAACCTAACTCGCAAACTTCACATATGTTTAATGTTAATATTTCCAAGCTACTTTTTTAAAAATTATGAAAATGTGCTTTTCAGGTTTTCGATGTTCGCGAACGCCAAGGCTGTTGCGTTCTCTTAACTGATTTTGTGATTTCCAACATTCTGGATCTTCAATTACTTTTTGGTATGGCAATGGTTCGTAAGTGGCATTAGAAAGTTTATGACATCTTCGAGCCATTGCCATGCCAGAAAGATCTTAGTCTAACAGTAAACCGTAGGTCTTCGATATTGGATATCCATTTGACAGTATACAAGGAGAAGTATAGGGACATCTAAAACAAAATTCCACATGTTTTACTGAATTCAAAGTAATTTTCATAACTTTATTGGGAGAATGTCATAGATGTGAGGAAACAGTCATAGTGCCAATAAGACCAAAATTCTTAGAATCGATCGATCTTTTTTATCGCTTTCACATATTCTATCAAAAAAGATCTAGTGTTTGATGTGTTATTAGGTGAACGTTTATAAGGTTCTGAAGAATGAAAGAAAACTAGTGTGTAACATTGTTTTGATTTTCCAGTCGCCCGTTGTCTTAGAAAAAGGTTATTTCCAAGACTTATTTGTTCATTGCAGAGAATAATATGGAATGCAGCTGTATTATCTTAAGTAACACGGACGCGGTTGAGAGAATTTGCCCGCAAAGGAAACGGGGAATGCTGTGGCATGTGGGATGATTGTGACAGCTATCGGCACACACTTGTCCATTTCAGGAACTCTGAGGGTTTGAACGACTTTCTTATATGCGCAACTTTTTTCTATTGAGGGAATTTCTGTTTAGATCACGAACATCATAATGACAATTGGGCCAGAACAATGTGGCAGAATGTTGTCAACAGAGCGCTTCGAATGTTGGCATCGGGTCCGCTTAGCTCGCATTTCTTTGCGGCAATGGCCACTGTCGGTGTGAACTGAAATTTAACTCTGATGTGATTGAGAGATACATTCTCATTCAACTGGTACTGACTGTGACATCACAAACATCAATAAAGTGGCAGATCATATGACTGCTGATCAATCAGAGTAACGCAGTGAATTATAGTGAGATTCACAATGTGATGAATTCGTTCTTACCACTATCTCTGAAAACTATGCGAAAAACTTTCAAATTAAATTCACAGAATAACATTCCTTCGCGTATTATTCAAAATGTTGTTTCACTTCTAATCATAGAGTATGTAGGGTTGAGCAAAGAGTTCTAGGAAATTATTAGAAGTTTTGTTTCTATGAGCAAATTAACAGCAATGACTAGTCTTCAAAGTATAACCTTTAGTTTTTAGTTTTGAGTTTCGTTTTCATGCGCAAATTAACAACAAAAACAACATTAATCATTCGTCAAAGTTTAGGCCAATATTGTCTAAGACTTTCTACCGTTGTTCTGCGATTCCAGTTTTTCTCAAAGTACCAATGCGGTTCTTTCGAAATGAAACATCGACACTCTTCTTCAGCTTCATTAAATGACTCAAATCGACGGACATTCGAAAAGTTATATTTGTCGAAAAGGCCATAATCAGATGGAGCAATGTCTGGGCTACAGGCGGGATGCGGAAGAACTTTGACGCCTATAAACTCTTGATTGTCCTTGATCTATTTAGCCGTATTTTTATCACTATCAATGTTCGCATGTGGCTCAATGGTTAGAGGTGCTCTGCGTCGCATACGAGATCACTGTTTCGATATGCGCTCATGGCTCACCAAGCCATCCATCCCCCCAGAGTCCGTAAATTCGTACCAGACTGGTCACAGACTTGTATAGGAGGATAAGGAGCACTGGCTCGGTTCAACGGGATATCAACGCGAGTCATTGTAAAGGCCAGATATGCATTCAACTACTCAAACGAAGTTAAAAATCAAAGACGAATGCATGGCGCAGCTCTCAGGGCTTGATCAACGCGAGGGCTGTGTCTTTTACCCTTTATCATTACTGAATTCATCCAGTATTTATACAGTATTTGAACTATCAACAAAGAGCGGCACAAAGATAAAATGAAACTTTCAAAAATTTTCCAGGGCTTTTTGCTCAACCTAATAGTTGGAGAACTGAAAAGAGTATCAATAAAAGGTTCAAAATATTAACTGGAATTGATTCTACAACAACATCACTTTGAAGTTTCAGCTAAGACTCGTCCTTCCATCGAGAAGAAGTGGCCATATCTGATGGGTGAAGTTGACTGAATGACATTAAATAAGAATCATTTTTGAATTCGTACGTTCAGGTATCCAGATCTTGAGTGTCATCAATTAGTCGATAATGGATCCTTTTTTTGCCAAGAAATCGCTCATGTCTGCTATGGTAGTCGGGGAGTAAGCATGGAAATCAAAATATCTTTTTTGCACGATATCATAAAGAGCTGCTTCATGTTTCATAGAAGATTTTCTTAATCATCTCAAATGTTTCCTCTTGAACGCCCTCGAAGTTAATGGAACGCTAATTACGTACATATTGCATACACCAATATCTCCAATACTATTGTGGAACATTTGCTGAATTTAATCAATTTTATTTCGAAAAAGCATTGAAAAACTGACAGAACAAAAACCACTGATGAAACCGGAGATTTGTTCTAATGGAAATAACCATTTTCAAAAAAGGGTAGTTGACGAGATTCGAGTTATCTTAGCACTCTCGCGACAAGTGAGCTCTGTAAATTATATTTCAAGGTGCTGGAGACGCCTGTTAGAACTCAATACGATTCAGTTTTTGCGCTGACTGTAGTTTTATGATCTGTCGATATCTTCTTGAACGTAGATTCTGTGGCGAGGGTCGACTCGTGGGAGGGTGTCACTTTTGAAAATCTTCTGCCATGAAAGAAAAAAAAAAGCTGGGTTGGACTAATTCATTTCGCAGGAATGATCTATATAGACTCTAAAAAACAGCAGCCAGTCGTTCTCGGGCTTTTCTCCAGTATGATGAAATGAATTATATATTTTTTAATAGCCATTTGTCTTCCGTTTTTCCGACTAAGCTGGATAAAAGGAATGTGATAATTCCTTACGCTTCACCGTATTTGACTTGATACGTTGATAAACACCCATATCTCACAAAACACCCACATGTGGAACACCGGGTCTAATCATGCGGCCCTAAAGAAGCCATAGGTGCCTGCCAACATGTCAGCCAAATTAGATTTGGTTGTATCCTTGTGTAAGTGTCATGATGGAATGAAATAATTATTTATCCATGCCAAAGTTGATTGAAAGCAGGTTACTTCGAATATATTGAGTTGTCCCATAATTTCTTTCTCATTTCGGCACATTAGTTGAGTCAGGTGTAGTTATCAAAGATACCAATCATTCAGCAATACAATTAAGATTATAATGAATGATATGCGTCCATTTACCCTGAGAAAACATCCAAATTCAAAAGTATGTGATTCATTCACTCATACAGTTCAGGTCCAAATTTCAGTAAAGTGCAGCTCCACAAAATAATCGCATTTATATACATATTATCAATCAAAAAATAAATACTGATTGACCTCCGCTAAGATGAAGAAGAATCAACGTGGATGCATCAGAATATTAATACACATTCGGATAGAAATTTTTTTATGCACCTTCAAATAACGGGTCATCTTTTTAATCCAAAGCTCTACGACAGATCAGTGTGAAAAAACACATATAGCAATCGCCATCATACTGTCACATTAAGTAGAGCAGCTACGTGTCAAGCTGGCCTCTGAAGAACATGCCCCTACCGCTGGATCCGTTGATTTAGTGGCGGCTGCGACATCAGCTCTTGAACACCACATGGGGCCCGGGAAGAATTTTTGTCTTCCAAGATAATTCACGAATACGTATTCGACGAAATTTTCGTTTCGTAGTATGTAAAAATAATGTGTCATAATGGTCAGTTTGCATTAGTAGATCACATTGTACAAGTGAGTTATTAGGTTGAGAAGAAAGCTTTGGGGTATCACCTGTATCACCTGTCGTCCCGTTGATCGTCGAGTGACTCGAGCGGGTACCAGCAACTCTTCCATTTTTCCCTATCGCGTGCAAGAGTAGCCCAGTGGGTCCTCCTTGCTCTAGGAATTCGCTGAGCATCATATCTTTCTTCCATCGCTTTCGTGAAGAAATCGGACCAACGGGTCAGTGGTCTTCCTTTAGAGCGCTTGACGTCCCGAGGAATCCAGTCGGTAACGGCTCTCGTCCATCGGTTGTCGTTGAAGCGCATCTCTCTTTGACCACGGACCTCCCTCTTTGAGGGATCCCGCCCGGTTAGTCGCGAGGGCACGTGGCGCGTCCCCAGGTGGTGGATAGGGGAATAAAACGCGAACCAAAAGCGACCGTGTGCTTCCCAGAGACGCAGGTGGATTCAGGGGACGAGCTCCCTGCTTCTACAGTGCCGACTTGACAAAACTCTATTTCTACGAGTCAAGTCGGCCAAAAGCCTGCAATCAAGCGGCTGGGAAGTACATGGGAGGCGGTTAGGAGTCGCCTCCAACAAATAAGCTCCTCCCGCTCCTCCGAGAGAGACTGGCAAGCTACTCGTGAGTACCCAGCCTCCACGTTTAGAGCCTGGCAAGCTACACGTTGGGTATCAAAAAAATGCCAAAAACAGCTTTGGGGTACTTGTGAAAAAATGAAAATTTACGCATGAATTCCAAACGAAGATAGTACTAACTATTTTCCAAAATAAAAGCTATCGCTTTCCACGACTTTCTGCCATCAGTCCGCCTAGTTTCGGTTTGGTCGAATCGCCATTCTTTTGACTTCGAATCAAAGAACTCTTAACATGATTCATCAACTTCATCGAGCGAATCAAATCGCTGGCGCTTCAAAAAGTGTTGCATTGGTTGGAAAAGGCCGGAGTTGGATGGAGTGCAATATGGACTGTGGGCGGGATGCGGCAGAACGTCGACACCGTCCAATCACTAAACTTGTCTTTGGTCTTTTTGGCAGTGTGCGCTCTGGCATTGTCGTGCTGCGTCAAAGCGCGTTTTCGGATGACCAACGCCGGGTACCTCTCCTTAGGCTTGTCGTGGGCTCGAACCTGCTGAGGATAGAGCTCGGCGTTGATGGAATTGCTGTTCCCAACCAACTCAAAATACACGACTTCGTCGAAATTGCACCATAAGTAGATCATGGCCTTGCTACGAAATCGGTTGTGCTTTGCCTTGCTGGACATGGCGGAGGTTTGCAACAAATAAAAATAAGGACGAATAATATCTAAGACTTTAGTGGAAAAATTCCACTAAAGTACTCAGAGTGTTTGATTTTTGAATACGTGAATTTGGCTGTTACGTGGATATGTAAGATTCAGTGCAGTCGACTATTCTGAGACTTTGCTCATTAACAACATAATGTGAGTGTATTTTGGGGCTTTCATGATGTCTGTTTTAGGCACTCAGACAGTAAGAAGGCCGAAACACGTGTCTTGCACCGTATAAGTGCGCATAAAAGGCCCTATGAAAAGCTTAAAATATTAGGTAGAAAAGAAAGCTCTGGCACTTTTAAAAAGCTGAAAATTTGTGCATGAATTCCCAACAAAAAACAATGATAATTATGTTCAAAATAAAGTCCATCGTTTTCTACAACTTTGAGTTCCAGACAATTTCCGTGGTCAACTCGCGACCACTTGACCACGTTTCATCGTCCAAAGCAGTAATCAAATCTTTCTTGCTCAACTTTGTTGGGCGTCCTAACCAAGGCTTGCTTCGAGGTCAAAATTTCCGACATTGAAAAGCGTTAAAACCAGCGTTTAGCAACAGATTTGCTTGTTGTGCCTTCCCCTTCAACTTCGTTGATTTCATCGACTGCACCTCGCTGTGTAAGACCCTTTCTCCACTAATGGCGCAAAAAAACACGAACTTCGATTGAATCTTTCGTCTCGAGTATTTGCATAAGACTACGACTGAATTTCAATATGCCAAATAATCATTTTTTGAGCCGCGCATGTGGTCTGCTATATAAGGGCTGACTTATAGAGCCTGATACACGTGGTTCAACCTTGTATCGTTGAACATGGAGGAGATTTGCAACAAAGTGAAAATAAAATTGAATGTTATCTAATCCTTCAGTAGAAAAACCGCACATAAGGAACGCACTATTCCCATGATATGTGTGGGAGTCATCTATGCTTATTAGAGTAACCAGAACTTTCTCTACAACCGTAGTATAAAATTTTTAGGAAAAAATATGCGAAAATATGACCATATTACGCACGCATTTAGTTTCTGCTAAAGGAAACAACATTTTATTAGCGTGCAACTCTATTTTTGCTTTGGTGTCTTATAGGGTAATCAAGTGAAAAACTGTGTGGCTTGGAGCTTTTATGTGAGGGTCTTTTCTATTAAGAATTGTCTCATTGTTGTAAAGGTTGAAGAGATTTTTTTGGGTTTGTGAAAAAACTGTTCTGATTAAGTTTTAATTACGCCTGATGAAACGTCAACGACTTCTTAGACAACAGTCTGGTACCCCATTCGCGATCCTGAATCAGTCTAGTGAAAAACTTCCCTGCTTCATCACAGGTAAATTCGAATGAAATTTGTTCTACTTAAAAGCAAATTTCTTCCAAAACTACAAGAAACTCCTTTGAACTACTCTGCTTGCTACTCGATTTGATGAACATCACACTTCCGCTTTAGAACATTCCCAGCTATGACATTCTAAAAAGAATGTCAGTAGGAGAAATGGCAGATAATCGAGAAAAACCTATGAATTACTTTTGTCGTTATTTGAAAATTCCTTTTCAAAAATTCAATCCGCTTGGTCTAGCACAATGGAAAAGCAGTAAAAAACTGAAATTGAAAGTTTAAGTGAGTCAAGTATCAACAAAAGCTCTCAAGATTCTAATGTATACCGAGATTTAGGTGCGAAATGCATATGAGCAGTACAAGATGTGATGTAAGAGGAAACGAGACAACATCCAAACTCAAGAGGTGAGAGATTTTTTCACTACCATAATTCAGAACCAAATCTTAATGAAATGCAGTGAGCAGACGGGACAGTTTTTCGACATACTGTTAACGAAAAGCATAAGTAATCAATAGGTTCAGCTTAGATAAAAAAAAACTGAAGTAAATGCACCAGAGTAGTAAATCATATGCGGATAAGACCCTATTATAAACATTCGATGGTTTCATAGTAGGTCACTGTTTAGTTCGGAATTCCATGAGACATCATTGTGAGAGACAAATCCACCAATCATTAAAGTCTGAGTTTAGTATGTTGAGCAACTATGCGCCGAGCTGACATCGCCGAACAAGCCCCAATCGCTAAATCCGATGAGCAAACCTCAGGTACTGAATCCGTTGATCTAGTGACGGTTTTGATATCAACTTTTAAAGCACCACCTTGTTCCAAGAAGGATTTATGATCTCCATGTAATTTATAATATTTATGCAACGATATTTTCCACACTACAGTATTGTAAGTGTCGTTTTGATGAATTTCATTAGTAGATCGCCTTGCACAAGTGAAGTACAATGCCTTCATTCAAACTTTCGAATAAATGGCCTGAAGAATCAGCGCTATTGAATATTTAGTAAATCATACTATTTTTTAACCTAAACTCTTATTGTGAACATCGTGTACACATTTTAAGCAAACATAGAAAAGTGGAAAGTGCATTTTCAAGATTTTGAGGAGAAAAATTGAGTGATTCAGGGGTCGACCTGTTCTTTGCTGTTCACCAAAAAGCGCCTCCGTTGTCACAGAGTCACAAATCATTGCCATTCTAAATTGAACTAGTCGGAGGGCGGAATACCTATTGATCCACGAAGGCAGGTGACTATGTGTAGTTAGAACGCTTGGTGACTCATTAGCCTTAGCACAGCTATACTCAGGATTTCAAAAGCGCCAAACATCACTCACCATGCCAAAAAAAGAGTAGCGCCAGGTACGCTACTTCATTTTGACTTTCATGTTATTCTAGATATCACAGAGAGATACGGCGCTAATCGGTCCTCATGAAGCGTTAAAGAGCAGAAATGCTGTCTTCTCGCGAACGCACGATGGAAGTTTTGTCATCTGTGCTGAAAAAATTCTCCTGGTTGACATTGATGGCGTTGTTTTTGTATGCACCCACTCAATATTGTACTTAATAGTCATAAAATTCGATCGTCTTATGTCAGATATCCAACGACTTGGCACTTGTGATCAGAGGCAAGTCATTACCAAATATTGTTGATATCTGTCAATACGGTACTCGATAACGAAGTACGAAAACCTCCATGAGTTTCTGTAAAGAAATCGCACTTTGTAAACTGTGTTAAGGATGCTTTCAAGAATATGTGAGTATGAATACAGATTGTGAAAATTTCAAATAAAAATCTGAAATGAAAATAGAGATTGCCTTTGAAACTCCCTGTGGCTTGCCTCTTTTGAAGACACTTCTCTCTCTACGACTTGTCTCTTATATTTATAAGAAGCGTCTACACAACTTAACGTGAAAGTGCAGAATAGTATGACTCAAAAGAAAATCATATCTTGCTTAAAAAAACAACATTAAGGCGATGTCAGTCTTATTCCGCCTCTTTGTGCTGAATTTGCCTACTGCTTTCTTAGCACGAGAGATCGATTCAAGTATGAAATGAGTAGAAAAGCTGTAATCAGTTGGGAATATTAAGCTACATGTAATAGGTTCGTTTTTCTGAGTGATATCATATTATATTATGGCTCACACGGACATTTTGGATTTAATGAAGAGTTATGGAAAGCTTTGCAAGTTTTCTTCAAAGCTGTTGCTTCCTTCATCAGGCTGAGATACACTTGAAAGAGAAGGAGCTCTATCTTCCGGTGAATACGCATGTAAAGCACAAGCTATTTCCTCTGCTACGGCGCTTAAAAAAATGAAACATTTTCGAAATTCGCGAGATACACACTATCGAAAAATTCATTAATTGTCTCAGGAAAGGGCTCTGTCCTGCGAATTATTAGAGCGAGAACCGGCGAGAACAAGAAACACGTGTGGAACATGAATTTAATTTTAGTTACTACACTGCTATAAAAGGCTTAGCAAATATATCTTTGAGATTTCGTATTTGAAGCTTGCGAACGATTACTGAAAGTTTATAGGAAAATCTTTGTGAGAGAAAAACTCTCCTTCAAACATTTCTTGGCGGACACGGTAAGACAACCAGTTGTGTTTTGTGGGAATTTTTTTCTCTAATTTTAAGAAGTTTCTAAATATTAATCAGTAAATAAAAACGCTTCCGTTAGTAAGATGTTTCCGCCAGAATCCTGCTTCTATACTAACGAAATCAATGATTTCCATCACCATTTAAGTGAAGGCAATAGAGGCGGGCATTTATCGCTATGGAGAGATTATGAGTTTGAAGCAACGGCGAAAAATAAGGTCATGCATGTTTCTCAAAGTTTTGGTACTCCTGTGCTCGCTGAAGACAGGTGATCCGGCAGTTATTCACCCTATTGAGGATCAATAAGAGGGATTATCTTATAAAAGCCTTTAGTCAACGACAACTATAGCACATACCATTAGCAATCTTAACTAGTACGTAACTTGGATGTAGAGTCATTTTGCAAAAAGAAGGGCATAACGATAGATCTAAAGTAAGTAGAACTTGATTGCGACACATTGAACGTGTTTGTGTAATATACAAATAAGGTCGTTCTGAAGCTGAATGAAAAAAAAAAGAACAAAGAAATCAAAAAAAAAGGACAACAAAAAAAGAAAAAAAAAAAAAAATAAAAAGAACAAAAAAAAAAAAAAGAAGAAGAAAACATGAGAC